>ML677334.1:36033419-36148123 GCA_007922305.1 Dermatemys mawii | reverse complement strand
CCATTCCTGCTTTAGAGGATAGGATTAAAATTCAAAATGATCTGGACAAACTGGAGAAATGGTCTGAAGTAAATAGGATGAAAGTCAATAAGGAAAAAAGCAAAGTACTCCACTTAGGAAAGAACTATCAGTTGCACATAAACAAAGTGGGAACTGATTGCCTAGGAAGAAGTAATATGGAAAGGGATCTGAAGGTCATAGCGGATCAAAAACTAAATCTGAGTGTACAGTGTAACACTGTTGCAAAAAAACAAGCAAACATCATTATGGGATGTATTAACAGGAGTGTTATAAGTAAGACATGAGAAGTAATTCTTCAGCTCTACTTCATGCTGATTAGGTCTCAGCTGGAATATTCTGTCCAGTTCTGGGCACCACACTTCAGGAAGGATGTGGACAATTTGGAGAAAGTCCAGAGAGGAGAAACAAAAATGATTAAAGATTTAGAAAACATGATGTATGAGGGAAGATTGAAAAAAATTGGTTTATTTAGTCTGGAGAAGCGAAGACTGAAAGGGGACATGATAACAGTTTTCAAGTACATAAAAGGCTGCTACAGAAGGAAGGAGAAAAGTTTTTCTCCTTAACCTCTGAAGATAGGAAAAGAAGGAAGAGTGCTTTAGGTTGGATATTAGGAAAAAACTTCCTAACTGTCAGGGTGGTTAAGCACTGGGATGAATTGCCTAGGGAGATTATGGAATCTGCGTCATTGGAGGTTTTTTAAGAGCAGGTTAGCACCTGTCAGCGATGTCTAGATAACATTTTGTCCTGCCTTGAGTGCAGGGAACTGGACTAGAAGACCTCTTGAGGTCCTTTCCAGTTCTATGATTCTGTGATTGTATCCAACCACACAAAATATGTCTAATGTTACCCATAAGAAGAAGGAAAAAAGAAGTTAAGATTTAACGTGTCCACTTGTACCTACATTCAGGGTCAAATTCTTGCTCTCTGATGTAGGCATTTCACTTTACAGTGTCAGTCATAACAAAAAGCAGCAGAAGCAAATGAAAATGAGATGAAAATTATTAACCAAGCTTGCTTGAACTTTAGAACAGATTCAAGTTCAGGTTAGTATGAGCCTTTACAACTTTACAGAGATCTTTGGCACACATGGGTCAAATAACACACACTGAATGGTGGGTTACACAGATATGTCTGTTTTGCATTTGATATTCACGCAGCACAAACAGGATCTTGCTTTTCGAAGTCTAATCCAACTGAACAGATAGAAGAAATTATCTATATTGCTATGTTATACATGGAACTGTATGATGCTTCTTAAAACATACAGGATTGGCTGTATCTTAGGTACTTACTTGGCCCACATTACTGATGTATTTGAGCACCTCTCTTTATCCTCATAATCCCCACTGGGGTAGGGAAGTGACATTATTCACGTTTTACAGATGGGGAACTGAGACAGAGAGAGACTAAGCGACTTGCTTGAGGTCACATAGTAGGCCTGTGGTGGAGCTGGCAATCCAACCGAGCTAACACCTCTCTCCCTGCAGGCTCTGTTTAAGTCTAGCAGAGTTCTATGCAGCAGTTTTAAGGCCAGATTCTTGTAGCGGAACTCAGCGTGACTTCAGGTTGATGTTCAAACAAGTTATTGGATATCACCCCTGCTTTCATTTCCTAAATTTACAAAATCCTCAGCTTCCAGGGTAGGCAATTTTATTTTGACAAGGCTATGCCCTTGGGCCTTTCAGTATCCTATGCAGCTTTTGAAAAATTCAGTACAATGTTGCACTGGCAGTGGTGCGGACAGCGGGACTAATCCAAGGAATGCATTATTTGGATGATTTTTGTTCGCAGGGCAAGCCGGGTCAAATGAGTGTGTTCAACTGTTTGACACATTTCATGCCCTGGCTAAAAAGTTAGGGGTAACTATAGCAGAGGAGAAAACAGAAGGCCTTTCCACTACATTAACTACCAGGGCATTCAGCTGGACATCAGGAAGAGTGTATCTCAGCTCCCTCAGGGTAAGCTTCAGGAGGTATCGGGGTTGCTCCAGAGAGCACTGGGGGCTAAAAAACTCAGACTGCAGGAATTTCACTCTATTTTGGGGCACCTGAAATTTGCTTGCAGGTTGTTGCCCTGGGGCAGGCGTTCTGTGCCTGGCTGGCAGCGGCAACGACAGGCATAGCCAGGCCACACCATTATATATAAGTCACTAGAGAGATGAAGGAGGACTTGGGGGTGTCTGAGTCAATTTCTGAGTCAAATTAACGGGGTATAATTGTGAAGGGGGAAAGTTTATTACAAAGGCAGATAAAAATCCACTCAGATGCAGTAGGGGGTGCAGGTTTTGGGATGTTTTATCAAGGCAAATGGTGTGCACAGAAATGGCCCACCACCTGGATACAAAACAGGGTTGTGCGTGACATGATCTTCTTGGATTTTTTCCCCATTTTAGTTGTAGTGGTTATTTGGGGATCAGAGCTGGGTAACAAAAGGGTGTGCTTCTGGTGCGACAACATAGCAGTGGTACACATTACCAATCACCAAACTTCCAGATCACACAGGGCTATGAAGTTGGTAAGGGAGTTTGTTCTACAGTGTTTAACCTTCAACATCTATTTTTCTTCCAAGCATGTGCCGGGCATGGATAATGGCATAGCAGACGCCTTGTCTCTTTTCCAATTTGACAGATTTCGTAAGCTTGCATGAGGGGCTAGCAGTAAACCTGAGCAGATGCCGCTGGCTCTCTGGAACCTCGGAATGTGAGATGGTTGGTGGAATGGAGATTTTTGGCTCCAGCTTACAAGTTGTTTATTTATTTATTTATTTAAGGAGTCTTGTCAATTCCAGGATCAATAGAATGGGTTGCCTGTGTGGCCCTCCATGGAGGGCGGTTGTTGCAGTATGAGGTCAAGGACAATGCATCTGCTGGTAACCCCTGACAATCACACATGGGACAATAGGTTCTTTCTCCTCAGTAGGGCTGCTAGGCAAGAGGCCATTTAGAGATGTCTGGGAACCTGGCGGGGTTGTGGGGGAAGCAGCCAAGCAGATTGCTGGTGTCTCCTTGTGGCGAATGTTCAGTGCAGGTACTCCATAGGAAGGGCAGCCAGTGACCAGATAAATGGCCTGGTAAGGGACTTAAAAGGAGGTACTGGATAATGAAACAGAACGAGAGAGGGGATTGGGTATGTCTGGGAGCCACCCTCTCTCATAGCGCACCTTAACCCTCTTAAGAGGGTGATGAATGGTAAGGTCCAAGCCATGAGTCAGCTTGGGGGACCTGGATGGAAATAAAAGGGGATGATGGAAGCCCCAGATAATTGATTTGAATAAACATGGATTTGCCTGCACTGTACACTTTAGCTGCTGGGTAGTCCCAGACATCTATATGAGAAAGTTGCAGCCTGATTAAAAGCCATAACGAGTCTCCTGTCCTTCTTGCTGTATACTCAGACAATAAGGTATAGAAAGAGTTTCTTACAGTCAGCCCTCTGTCACTATGCTTTTGTGGGCAAATTTAAATGCTTAATACTTTTCCCAACTGGAATAAATAATAGATGTCATCAAAGTGATATGGACCATAAATTCTTATGTCTCTTTTCACAATCCCATTAACTTACATAACCAAAAATAATTCATCAGATATTGTCCAGCATACAGAATGTAAGTCATTGTTACATACTCTTCTGATAAATATAGGACATATGAGTAATTTATTGCATGTGCTATAGAAGACTATAAAAATAAAAAAAACACAGACAAATGCTGCTCCCACTCAAATAGGAAAACTCCTATTGACTACAATAGGAGCTGAATAGGCACTCTGGGCTAAGAGATGTACAATGGTATAATTTGCAATGTAACAGATCCATTTATTCATTACTGGAGATTCAACAAGGCCTGATCTAGACTGATCTATGAGAAGAGAGCAGTTTCATGCAGCACTCTGTTTGCAAAACAGTTAAAAAACATGAAAATCTGCTATAGCCTCTCTAACCAACTCCTGAGCTGCAGGCAGAAATGAAGTATCTGTGCTTCACAGGATTGAGTAGACAGTCATCACTATTGAAAAAACAGCTTTGTCAGCAGTTATGTCACCATATCAGAGATACTGCAGTTATTTCCCTGTATTCAGTAATTGTGGGTATTGATTTATTAATGCCAAACCACTGTAGCAGATCTGATTTTCATACTTTTATTATAATGGTAAATTTATCTTGATTTAATTGAATATAACCTAAACTTGAAAGAACTATTAGATTATATTTCTTAAGCTACCTGGTAGTGTTCAGAATTTCCTAACGATACAAATACAGAGACACACAATGGCTACACTGGGTGATAATGATTAAGTTTGAAAAAGGCCTGCTGTGTGCTACAGTTTCTTCTTTTCCCTGTACATTTGTTGTATTATTTCTAGCACCGTAGGAATGGATTAAAATAAAAACATTATTAAAGAAATTTCAATTAAACAAGCAGCTGTAAAAACAAAAAAAGAACATAGTTGCGCTACAGGTCACCTACAAAGTTTCAAAGCAAAGGTAATTCTGATACTTCAAGATATCCCCCATCACTCAGCTATCCTAATTAGCACTAATAAACCAGAAGATGGAACCCTCTGAATCTATGAGCAATAAAGAAAACACGCCAGTGAGTCATCCGTCCACTGTGTGGAAGTTTGGGTTAACTTTATAAGGTACAATTAATCAACTAATAATTTCAAAATTATGTGGTATTTTTTGACAGCATAATCACACAATCACTGGGTAATCATTGGTTATGTTTTAAAATCATCTAAAACTTAAGGTGCATGGTAATCTATAAATTCTTAGTAATTCCAGTTATAATTAACTGTAGTATTTATCATACCAGCTGAACCTTAACACCAGAGTTTGGTAAAAAGGACATGTTCTTTCTTGGTATAACTCACTGTTGCCCAGAAGAAACTGCCTACAGAACAAGGCGGGAGGGGACAGGACAAAGGAATATTTCATCTATATAGGAGTCTAGCTCTAAAAGAGAAACACATCTCAAACATTCTACAAATACAGTCTCTCTAAGCATGCAACATAAGAAATTTCACCCAAGCATGTTCTAAAAGAGGCTAAAACCTTTGGACGCAACTATTTTGATGCTCCTTGAAATAAAAATATTAACCACAATGAAAACAGAGGGCAAAATTTAAGAAAAGCAGAGCCATAAATATCACAAAAGGTAACTGAAAAGTAACACAGGATTGCTAACATGCTAACAGAAAAATGCTGTTATTCTGATTGTACCCCTTTAAAGCCAATGGGTATCTCAAGCACTTTCTTTCTGGTGAAGCCTCTTTATGTAATAGAAACCATTACAGACAATAAGGCTGCAGCCCAAGGTTCTAAACAGCATAGCTGGGCATGAGCTAACCCAGGTAGATTGACTGGGTGATTGCAAATGGAGAGGCTCCAGTATTGCCAAAAATTTCAAAAATCATGAGTCAGACCCAAAAAAATCATGAGATGTTTTGAGAAAGATTATACTGTGTTCTTTGGACAGCCTTTTGATTTTTCAACACCCCCTTTCCCATCTCCTGTGTAAATGTAGCAGTGATGCCAACTCTGATACCTGTATAAAGTAAACTGAATCTATCTGTCCCCTGCTGCAGGAACAGCTCGATGGCTCCCTGATGGAGTGGAACTTCCTGATTGTCCCCACAACCAAAAATTCTAATAAATTAATTCTGTTCCCCTCCAGCCCCACATGTCTACCCATTCTCCAGCCGAGCAATTCATTTTGTACCTTCCACCCAGTCCCACCCCCACCTCTTTCCCCTCAGTGCATCTATGCAACTACTACGGTTCTTCACTTCCTTCTCCCAGGTCATGGTCCTCTTCTTCCTCTTACCCAGGTTTGGGAAGGTCAGCTCCAAATGTTCTACCCTTCCCTTTTCAGGTCTGCTGTGGCAAGAAAGGGGAAGGGAGACGAGCAGAGAGAAGAATGACACATTTTTCACAGGAGGGAAGGAAGGAACAGAGCCACCCTGAATGGTTGGGTTCTTTCTACCCTTCCTACTACCCAAAAACTGCTTTTGGCTTCTGATGGGAGGTTTCTGCTTGTCCCCTGCAGCAACCCTAATTGGCTACTCATTCCCAGGACACTGGGAAGTGGTGGAAACAGCCAATCAGAAGAAGTTTTCCCCCTGGGTAGGACTAGCAATCAGTGAGGTTTAGAGCTTCTCCCATCATCGCGCGACTGTCTCTAGTAGGGACATCCCGAGAGTTGCCAGTGCTGCAGGATGGATAAGAATCAATGATATTTTGAAAATAAAGAAACCTGATTTTTTATTTAAATCAAATTTTATGTACATTGGATTTTATTTTGCTATTTAAATTATAATAAGTTTCTTTATAAAAACAAGCTTGTTTAAAATAAAATTTCAATCAAAATAACATATGTTAAGGGCTGAACTTGTTATAGTCTCTTAAAACATTTGAATAAAGAAATAAATGTGCTGAATCCATGAGCCTCCATCAAAAACTTTGAGTGAAAGACTGATTTTATATATAAAGAAAGATTTTTTTTCTCCAGATTCTAACCTTTGAGGTCAAGTTTTATAAATACAACACAATAGGTCATGTACTGTTTGAAAGACTTGTTCTGTTTAATAAAAATAAATGTTATATGCTGTTTTGTGTATTTAATTAAATTCCAGTTCTCATCCTGATGCACTTTGACACTAATCATGAACAAAAAGTTAATTATCTAGTAAATAAGTAAACATATCATTTATCATTTTCTGACTTACTAAAATGTACAATTAATAAGAATCTGAAAATATTAAGCTATATAATTGCTTAAATAAATGTGTATTGTCATAGTGCTCCCTCCTAGGTACTAGAAAGATGTACCAAATCTAGTGGAAAGGCTCTATTTAGCTGTAAATCAATATGTTTTAATGGTTATATCAACCAATGAGAATGCACCTTTCTCTAGAAAATAGCTGAAGTATGAGTAGAAAAGTTGATTAAAATACAGTATATGATTTAATTTGAGACTTTCCACTCAGTGATTTAAATGGGTGATTTAAATCATCTTGATTTAAGTCAACCCATCCTGCAACAGTGGGATAGGTTACTGATTACAGCCTGTGTGTGTTGGAGGCAGAAAGCCAGCAGCTTGTGTTGAGAATATGACCCTGTGAGGAAACAGGGGCACAGAACTCACTGGAGTGATAGACTTGGGGAGTTCTAAACAAGGAAACCATCCACTGTTTGTTTCTGCTCTTGTTTAGGGTAACAGGCCTATCTGTACTGTTCTTTGTATATAAGTAAAATTACACCAATTATTATATACCTCATGTAATCAATTAATCATCCTAACAGAAATAATTTCTCAAGACACTGAATTTTGGTCAACCGAATGGGCCAAAGGAGCACATGTATTATAGCCCTAACACACAATTTCTAAGCTAAAGACTAAAATAAATTGAACTAAAACTAGACAATCTACACTCAGCATATCCAGCCACCTCATCTACATGAGCATACGGTATACTTCATAGCCATAATCCACGACCAATGTAGCTGTACTGGTGACCGCAGCTGTGGAAGTAGAGCTGTTTGGGAAATTTTCAGCAAAACATTGCTGATTTGTTAAAACCAAAAATAATTTTTCTCCCTCTTCTTTGTAACAGCCTTTTATGTACTCAAAAACTGCTATCATATCCCCCTTTTCTCCATCCTAAACAAACCCAATTTTTCAGTCTTCCCTCATAGGTCATGTTTTCTAGAACTTTAATCATTTTTGTTGCTCTTTTCTGGACTTTCTCCAGTTTGTCCACATCTTTCTTGAAATGTGGCACCCAGAACTGGACTCAATTCTCCAGTTGAGACCTAATCAATGCCAAGTAGAGCAGAAGAATTAGTTCTTGTTTCTAGCTTACAACACTCCTGCTATTATATCCCAGAACTTTTTTTGCAACTGTTTTACACTCTTGACTCATATTTAACTTGTGATAAACTATGACTTCCAGATTCCTTTCCACAGTACTCCTTCCTAGGCAGTCATTTCTCCTTTTGTATGTGTGTCACTGAATGTTTCTTCCTAAACCTAGTATTTTGTATTTGTCCTTATCATATTTCATCCTATTTTATTCACACCATGTCTCCAGTTTGTCCAGATCATTTTGAATTTTAATCCTATCCTTTAATGCACTATCAACCTCTCCCAGCTTAGTATCATCCATAAAATTTATAAATGTCCTCTCTATGCCATTATCTAAATCGTTAATGAATAGAACTGGACCCAGAACTGACCTTTCCAGGACCTGCCCTTCCAGATTGACCGTGAACCACTGATAACTACTCTCTGGGAACTGTTTTCGAACCAGTTATCACCTTATAATATATCCATCTAGGTTGTATTTCCCTAGGTTTTTTTTTTTTTATGAGACGGTCATACGAGACAGTATTAAAAGACTTACAAAAATCAAGGTATCATATAATTCCTGCTAAAACAGCCAGAATGTTCTCCACGTTGTTGTTATAATTAGTTAAATCACACTACAATAACAAGATTCTGACCTTCCACGATGCCCGAGATCAAAAGATAGAGAAAAATGCCCTTCCGGCTAAAACCTTGAGAGCAAAGGGTTACCAAGTTCAGACATATTCTACCAGCAACAAGCAAAACATTTTCACTGAATTGCATAAAAGAATGGATCTTCAATTCTCATTAATGTGAATATGAATATTATATCCATTATAGTGAGTTTGGGACTCTCTCTGTCTCTCACACACTTTAACATGGAACATAAATCTGCAAACCTGTTTCCTGAGGGTATATTTTATTTTATAGGAACGGGGCTTTACCACATCCCCAGATCCAAACACCTCTGAACTTTGGGGGTCTTCAAAAACTGAACCCAAACTCGTATCTGAATTTTGAAAATGCCCCCCATCTTTTCAAATTACTAAAACAAACTCTGGAGCTGAACACACCCAAACTTTGGGATGTTTCAAAACTGAGCCCATCTCTAGTTAATTGTTTTTTTTCAAAATATTCATATAATTAATTAGATGTTGCATATTGGGATGGGGTGACGCAGGGACGTAGAAATTCCTATTCCCCAATTCCTCCTAATAGAGTACATGCATGTCGCATCTTGTGTGAGGGTTCCGTTCCATGGTTACCGTGTAAAGCAGAAACCGTGTATAGCCAGAACTCATTGACTTCTGAATTATATAGCCAGAACCCATTGACTTCAAAATTGCGCCCCCTGCAGAAAGTTTAAATTTCTTTCTCCTTTCTTTTTTTGTTTTTGCAGACCGCATAAAGCGGAAATCGCATATGTTAAATATGCTTAAGATGCGACATGCCCGTAGATGGCTATTTTAAATAGCCATAAACAAAAAACAGAATTCAAATAACCAAAATGGTTTTGATGGTGATTATTGCATCATCTTTGATGAGTGGAAGTGCCTATTCAGTTTCCACTGAGTATATACTCATATCATGCTACTGATCAGATATTCCACTGGGTTTTGAGAACAGAGATAATCTTTTCAGTAGGTTGAATACTAATATTTACTGATTACTGGGAGACAACAAGTAAACAGGAAAGACCACTGTGCACTGTTAAACACTGAAAGACTGGACAATACTAGTAATTCTAGATTTTGGGTATCAACTTAGCACAAGCTATCTCCAGCCATTGTGAAACTATCGACACTTTCTAGTACAAATGTACTGAAGTCAAATAGCAAGAGTCTCACTTAAAGCTAATCAAATTTATAAATTACTGCAGTATAAACTTAGCTTCCAGTCTGGCAAATAAGGCACAAAGGAAAATCTTGGGAGAGTCTACATTTCACTTTCCTCTAACATAACCACTTCCCTCTGGAGAGTTTATGTAAACAGGCATTTAAATGAAAACAGAATTCTTTCTCTTGTTGGTGTATTTTAGATCCTTCCCATGATAAGTAATAAATCTTGCAATATTTTATGAGGTCACTGCTATTTAGGAACTTGACTGAATAAAATAAGAGTGCTGAGTTTTCTCAGTAGGTCTTTATGAGGCTTCATAGCAATGTGCCAGGATGTCACTGTTGTTATACTGTTTTGATACACTGAACAAGGATTTATTTATAATTTTATTACATCTTAAGATGCAGTTATACCATGGTCCCTCAAACACCCTTTCAAAAGTCAAGAATAACTAAGATACACAACTGAACTTTGCTTTCACTTATATCTGCGCATCTCACTAAAGTCAACAAGTGCCATGGGTATAACCAACAGCTGAATCTAACCCACCATACATTGTCTAACTTCATTATGACTGTTCTGGGAATTTTAGCCATTTTGTTTTGTCACTGTCTTTCATCCCTCATTTTGGTGCACTGTCTTTATTTTTGTTTTGGCACCCATTTTGTGGTGTCTAACTTCTGAATGGCTAAAGTTTATGTAATCCTGACCAGCAACTAAGCAAAGGCAGGAAAACTCAAACGTAAAGAACAGGAAAGGATCACATGATTCTAAGTAATCTGCCTGGTAACAGAATGTGATGTAAAGGATTCACACTGCGTGACAGGTTGCTGTCAGCTCAGGAGGCAGCTTGTGTGCCTATGTTTGGGTCGCACAGTTCTTTGAGAGGACATCAACTGCCTTCTTACTCTCCATTGGTGATGGTTACCAGTCCCAGACATCCACGGTTCCTGATCCCTGGTGGTGTGGTCCTCAGAGTTTCCCAGTCCTGATTCCCTTTGCCTGCAACAGAGACAGAAGTGAGCAAATTCCATCCAGCCTGTGGTCATCTAACTGTAACAGTGAGACTATTTGTTTGTCAGCCCATTTATTCTAGTAGTGTCTTGGCTTCACACCTACTGTGTTTTAGTAAAACTACTGAGCTGTTTCATATTTGTTTACCTTCTCTGTTCATAAATCCCTGACTGATTTTATCTTTAAAGGTGCTTAAGTTTTCTTTTACTGCGACTAAGAGATGATAGACCCTAATTCAGGGAAATTGAGCTTAATTTGGAAGCAGGGGTCATTAAACATCTCCCTCTTGTTTTCTTCTGGTAACAATTAAACCTTTTCTCAACTGGATGTTTTTAGTGGTCTCATATCTTTTATTTATAAATCATAATTTACTGCACCATGAAAGTACAGAATAACAAAACTGAATTGCAGCTCCAATAAAATTTGTTGTATAACTCATCAGACGTAAATAAAAACTAAACATTGCTTGCATTCCAAAGAAACACACACTACTCAACGCACACATACATAGCAGCCAAGTTGTGTGCCACTCCATTTGTGACATTTTATGCAATTCACTTAGTGGATTTATCTGCATATGTATTTATTTACATATAATAACATATTTACCAGGGGGAAGACACGAACTTGGCAGCTGTAACGGGCTGGCAAGGCAGCAAGGAGCAATGGATGCTTGGAGTTGCTGAAGGGTGGGTGTTTATTGGGTGCCTAGGGTTACAACCCACCATAATGAGAAACAACTAGCATGGGCCTTGCAATAAGGAAAGAAGATTTAGGACTCTATAAAGTAATTTTAAATGTAGGTTGTCAGGATTGCCTCACCACTCTGAACTCTAGGGTACTGATGTGGGGACCCACATGAAAAAGAAATAACACTGCCCAAGCTTATTTTACCAGCTTGGGTTAAAATGTTTTTCCCCAGAACACAACTTCTTCTGTGTCTGGACTGGTATACGCCGCCACCATCAAGTGAAAATGTCTCAAAAACTATTGGGCATGGCCCACTTGAAGCCCCTCTTTCTCTTTCCACAAAACCCCCAAACTTATTCCCTCCCTGGGAAGCTTGAGAGAAAAAAACCCAAACCTCGCCTGATCCTGCGAGACGTGCCCGATCCAAAACCAGGATCTTACACAATGGAAAACAAGCAGTCAGATTCTTAAAAGAAAGATTTTAATAAAAGAAAAAAAGAAAGGAATAAATCCCTTATAACCATCAATAGAACAGCATCTACCATAATCAACAAAAGGATTCAGAAATCAAACCTCTCCCCCGAGGCAACTTTCTCCCACTGTTGATATCTCTGCTGAAGCTTACAATATCAAGAAGCACCCAGCCAACACTCACCACTGAGAACCCTCCAAGTGATAAAAAGAAGGTAAACTTACAGACTACAGTACTTGATAGAAACTATAGTTACAGAGAAAGACATAGCTGTGTTCATCCCATAGCCGAGGTGAACAGAGAGAGACCCAGAGAGAAACTGAAACTCAAAATCCTTTGTCTCCTGAGGAATTTCTCATTGGTCAGTTGTCCACTTCTCAGGTAACCTTTAGCTTAACCCCATACAGGCAAACACTAATTCTAGGCTACTTCATACTTATGACATAGGTACTGGAACCCTGCAAAAGATGTACCTTCTGCTGACTTCTGTTAATAAGAGAATCTAGTCTGTCTGAAACTTGAAGAAAATAAGAAGGAACTAAGGGCTAGAAGAGAGGGGGGTTCCTGCAAAGAAAACTTACGATATAGCCAAGCTTGCGGGGAAAGTTTTGGCTGAATTTATATTTTAAACCACTGGAAGAAAAATATTTTTAATGGTGGATATTCGGTGAGAGAAAGAAACATGCAAACTGTAAACAGGCAAGGAGAAAAAGCAAAATATACACAATGCCCGGTTTATTGTTTTTTAAAAAATTGCCATTGTATCAATTCTAAGAGTAGAGAAATAATTACAGACTATCTAGTTCAACTACAACTAAAAGATTGAATTTAGTTCTGGGCATCTCATTACTGGAAAGTTATAAACAAACTGGATAGAGTTCAGAAAACAGCAGTGAAAAATGATTAAGCTGAAGTGACTGATTGAAAAGATTAGACACAAATACATATAACTTGACTAAATGATGGCTCAGAGGAGATGTGATAACAGTTTATAACTGTTCTAGGATGATACAAAAGGATACAGCTAGGAATAATGGGATGAAACTTAAAAAATGGAAAACTTAGGCTAATTAATAGGAAAATCTCCTGACTACAGGATCTACGGGGTTGTGGAAGCCTTGTTCCTTGAGACTTTGAATGCTAAACTGACAAACTGATATCTAATAAACTGTAGGAAATAACCCTTGACTGGAGAACTTGGGAGAAAAGCTCTTTTTGTCAAATATTCAACATTTCTATTTCTATAGTTGATGGTTATATGCCCCCATTTCTGCACTCATAGCACTAAAGAGTCCTTGAGAAAAGAGACAACATACTTTACTTACTATTCCTGAAATTTTAAAAGTAAAAAGCAAACAGCTAAAAAGCCATTTAGTAGAACTGTATATTACAAAACCAAAAAAGGTTGCAAATATACATATTTTTCCTTTTTTATCTAACCTTTAATATTATTATAGGTGCGGCCTATTTTTAGGGTTACCCAATGCTTCTTATTATAGCACTTGGTTTTAATTGCTTCTAACTTTGTAAAACTTTAATCTTTTGGCCTGAAATTTTCCTTACTAGGTGTGTGTCTCTCAGAGGTCTTTTAATTATTATTATAATTATAGCAAAACATGGTTCAGTGACTTCCAAGAAGAAAGCACTAGTTTGAAAGAAAAAATGCACTATTTTGCCTATTTTTGTAATGCTTGGTGACCGTTTCGTTGAAAATATCTAGCACGCCCAAGCTCTGGTGTAGTGACTTGAAATTTGGCAGGGTGGGTGGCCTTTGTGTCAGAGATGTGTCTCTTTCCCTCTCCTCTTCCTCTTCCCATGTCCCCATATATGGTGAAGTGATAAGCCTTTGGGGGAAAAAACATCTGTTGCATTTCGTGTAACTCTTAGTTTACCTTTAGATTAACTCTAGATTTTTAGCAGCTACATTATCTGAAGATTCCGTCTGCACCGGGCATGCTCTAGTCTAGGTATGAGATGAACTCTTCCTGTAACTACTGATGCTTTGAGCCTCTGCAGGATGTGTTGGGTTGGGCATCTGAACTGAAAGCAGGGAGCCTCTCTCCTGTGCCTTCAGTAACCCCATCACTGGGCCCAGACAGCATAGAGTAAAAGCTGCTGAGTCAAATGCGGAAGAGACAAGATCTGGACCTGTGGGGAATGCAGGGAGGGCCAGAGGGAATAGATCAGGGCAAGGAAGCTGGGAAGGAGGAATGGGCAAAAACTGGGACTGGAATCTGGCAGGAGAGGGATGGAAAATGAAACTGAGAGTTGGGATGGGAATACTTCTTGAAAGTGTTTTACAATAGAGGGCAAAGACAAAAGCATGTTTGCTTTTTTTCCCAATAGTGGAACCAAAGGTGATTCAGATTAAGATTCCATGTTAAACAAACACCCATAATTTGAGGGAGAATAGGAAAGAGTTGAGTAAATAGATGAAATAGCTTCACTTTAAGAACTGAAGAACTATGAACCAATAATGATATACCAATCTATGAACCAGCATCTTTTATTAGACTTTGGGGTCTCCCACAGGATAAAAATGACTACATGGTTTAGATCTTGCTTAAACACTAGTATTTTGGTTTGAAATTTTCATTGACAGTGTTGTACCCATATGTGTGCACACAGAATGGCACATCTCTGTTTAGAGTCCAGACACATTCATAACAAGATGATAATTTTAAACAAAGTTAAATTTAACTCTGAAACAGCAGCCTCTCTTAGAAAACAAGTATACCTTGTCAAAGCTAGCACTGGAGCTGGTCAACTGGCAGATTAAAAGATCACAAATAAAATCATTCAATTTGGTTTGCTGTGATTAATGGGATCATAGTCATTATTTGTGAGTATTCGGAACAATGCAAGGTTTAAGTGTGAAATTGTTTGCAAATCTCAGAAGTGTGGGGTTTTTTTATTATGAATCAATATACCTTGAAAAACGTGTGTTGGAAGCATGTTGTTCATTATTTATGATTCTGTTTAAAATTTTTCAGTCATCAGAGAAGAAAAACAATATTGTATGACTTGAGTAGCTAACCAAACAAACAACACAAAGAACAAATAAATGAAGCAGTTTGCAAACAACCCAGAGGCTAAATTAATTTTTCCAAATTACGGAGCGGCTACTTATGCATAGTTATAATTTGAAGAAGATCAGAATATATTCATGAATTATTCACTAACCTGACAAGAGGTTAAATTTATTCTGAATATTAGGCAGGCATAACAAATAGTTTGACCAGATCTAGCCAGCACCAACAATTTCTGTGGGACTTCCTCAGGAATTCCTGAATATTGATGTGATAGGATGTAAACTATTGCCTTTGGAAGCCATTCTACAAAAGTAATAATGCCTGATGCTGGTCTAGGCACCACAGTGCATTTAAACAGTTAGTATAGAGGTTGGGTTGTGTGTGCTGGGCATATGTGTGTCATGGTGGTGTGGGGGGGTGTAGGTTTATGGCTTCCCTGCTCTTTGTGGATTCCCCAGCAGATTAGCGAATCCTCAGCTAGCCTCACAGCAAGAGTGCTGTTGTGGACTGAAATTTCCTTCTTAGTATGAGAACAATGCTGCACAAATAACAAACGCCTCACAGATAATAAACACACAGAGGGAACAGTTGGTCACGTGTATGGAAATGTCATTTGAAATCATCAACAAACAGTTTTAATATGTTTGGCATAGACATACTGTAAAATGAGGTACAAACAGAAGTAAAGATGTAAAACTCTGGTTGGACTCATTTAAAGGAACTCTCTCTCTCTCTCTCTCTCTCTCTCTGCCTATATATAGGAGGTGGGAGTGCCAGAGCATGGAGGTAGGTGGTGTACTTCCCTGTGGACCTTCTGGGTTTCTGGAAAGTATTTCCATGCCAGAGTTCAAGCTGTATGGACCAGTATTAACTCCCTATCTAAGCCATGTAATGGGGTATATAAAACCCACACTGAGGGAGGAGGTATAAAGGCTCTGGGTATAGAGTTAGCCTCATTTCTTTGCCTTTGCCAATCATCCAAGGTAGAGAGAAAGACTTTAAAAAGGAAGAAGCTGCAGTTAGTAAGGGCAGAGGGGCAATAGATGGGATGCATATTCCTATTCTGGCACCAGATCACCTAGCCTCTGAGTATGTTAACCAAAAGGGGTATTTCTCCATGGTTCTCCAGGCACTTGTGGATCACCGTGGGCGTTTCAATGACATTAATGCAGGCTGGTCTGGAAGGGTGCATGATGCATGCATCTTTTGGAACACTGGCCTGTTCAAGAAGCTGCAAGCTGGAACTTTTTTCCCAGACCAGAGGATCATCGTAGGGGAAGTCGAAATGTCCATTGTGATCCTTGGAGACCACACTTATCCTTTAATGCTGTTGCTCATAAAATCCTCCACAGGGAGCCTGGAAAGCAGCCAGGAACAGTTCAACTACAGGCTGATCTGGTGCCAAATGAATGTGGAGTGTGCTATCGGCTATTTGAAGGGCTGCTGGCGCTCTCTTTATGGGAAGCTGGGCTTGGCCAAAGACAGCATCCTTGCGGTTATATCTGTGTGCTGTACCCTGCATAATATTTGTGAAGGGAAGGTTGAAAGTTTCACTCACACATGGGCATTGGAGTTTCAACACTTGGAGGCTGAATTTGCAGAGCCAGAGAGCAGGGCTATTAGAGGGGTCCAGCGTAGGGCTGCAAGGATTAGGGATGCCTTAAGGGAGCAATTTGAGGCCGAAAACCACCAGTAATGTCTGGTGCCCTCCATGGGAGTTAAGTGCAGTGGCTGTGTTTGATACACTGACTTGCAGTGCTTGTTGCTTTCCTGAGCTAAGGTATTTTTTGATTTATGCACTAATAAAGTATGTTTTCAAAGTAACAAACTCCATTGATTGAAAAGAAAATTCATTTATTGAAAAAAACAAAGTAACACAGAAATACAAAAAGGGCAAGGGGGTGGGAGTGGGAACTGGTTCACTCACAGACTTGAGTATGTCCTGCTTTCATACTCTGGAATCCTGTCTTGAGTGCTATGCACTGGGAGCTGCACTTCAGGATGGCTATAAGGCATGTTGAGGGGGGCTGAGTGCAGTGGATAAGGGTCGTAGTTTTCATGGGTGAGTGGTGAAGCTACGGGTGTAGGAAGCAGTTGAAGGCAGTAAGAACCCGGATGTTGGGGAAAGTGAGTTGGAGGAGACATGGGGGCATAAGGGGAAGAGTTTTGGGACAAGGGCTGTGGAGGGGTGGGGGACGAGCACGATACTGCTCTGCCTGCATGGCAATAAGTACCTGGAGAGTCTGCTTGGTGCTCCATTATGCTTATCAGCCAGTCTGTGCTTTGCTGCCAGAGCACCGTGTTTTGCTGCCGGCGATCCTCATTCTTCTGGTGAATCCTCCTTTCACTCTCCCTCCATTTCTTTGCCTTTCGATTCTCTGCCACAGACTGCTGCATCATTTCATGCAGCATGTCTTCTTTGCTTTTATGTGTCCTCTTCCTGAGTCTTCTCAGTTTGTTGGCCGGTGATAAGAATGATGGCTGAGATTTCAAGGTTGCACCTGAACAGGCAAAATGCAACACTTAACAGAGGCAGCATTGTACACACCAGACAGAGCAATGATTCTCCCGCACTTAAGGAGGGCAACCACAGTCCATACAAAACCATAATTTGCCTGTCCCAAAGTGAGCGCACATAACCCATAGGAGCCCCAGAAATGGTGAGTAAGCACAGAGTCCAGGGGGACTGATTGTGTCATGGCTGAACTGTCCTCTGGGTTTCTGTGGCTGGGAGAGAGCCAACAGCTGCAGGGGGCACCTACACTGAACACTATCCCAACATCTTCCACAAGAGTTTGTCCTGGAATATATCTCGCTGCTGAGGGTCTTCTACTACAGTGTGGCTTCCATCCTGGCCCATACACAGCTTGCCTGTGTGCAGCAACGGTCCCCCCGCTCCTCACAGCAGAGTGGTACAGACACGTTAGCCTGACTGGGACGAGAACCACACTGGCTGTCCCAGTAAACCTGCGCAGGCTTATTGCCCAGGTTCTGGCTGAGACTTTTGAAGAGATCACCGATGCTGATTACAGTGATGTGATAGACCACATCAATGCCCTATTCCGCATCTAGGCGTGCATTCAGCCCTTACCCTCCTTGCCGCAAGAGCCATCACCTAAAAACTTCCTTCCCCAAAAAAGCCACTTACAAGGAACTTCCTCTGTTGTTTGTCCTTCCCCAAGCACCAGAAGCTGTGACTGGCTGCCTTCCTCCTAGCTTGAGAAGAGCTCCTGGAGGGATGCCTCGAGGGATTCCAGGGTGTCTCCCCCAGTCTCAGCACCCTCACTAGTTCTCTCCTCCTCCTCCCACCTTGATGTGCTGGGCTCAGAAATGTCCATGGTGGTCATTGGAAAGGAGGGGGGATCACCCCCAGTATCGCATACAGCTCTTTGTATAATTTGCAGGTCACGGGGACAACACTGGAGTGGCCGTTTGCCTTGCGGGCTTTGCGGTAGGCATTCCGCAACTCCTTTACTTTAACCTGACACTGCACCGTATCCCAGTCATGGCCCCTGTCCATCACGGCCCTTGATATCTGCTCAAACGTGTTGTAATTCCTATGGCTAGAGTGCAGCTGGGACTGGACAACTTCCTCCCCACAAATACTGAGGAGGTCCAGCACCTCACCATGGCTCCAGGCTGGGGATCGCCTGGTGCTTGGAGGCACGGTCCCCTGGAAATATGCACTGGGAGCACTCCATGCCTGGCTTAGCAAACAGGAAGGGGATTTTCAAAATTCCAAGGGAATTTAAAAGGGTGGGTCTGACAGTTGGTCACTTGAGGACAGGGCAGCAGAGTTCGAAAGTGATGACCAGAGTGGCTAGAACAGGCATTGTGGGATACTTCCGAAGGATGCAGCCCACTTCATGGGCTGCATAGAATGGAACGTATAGTAGGATTATATATATATACACACATATATATATATACACACACACACACATATTATATATATATATATATATATATGTATATATGTATAGTGACGGAGTCAGACCAGAAGGATATAGGAGAGTGCTGGAAGGCAGGTATATTAGTCTCAGGATGTGCAGGTCCCTGTTCCCTAGATAGCCCAACAAAGGCTACTCCAGACCAATCAAGACACCTGGGGCCAATTAAGAACCTTCTAGAAAGGAGTAGAAACAGCTAGTCTAATTGGGACACCTGAAGCCAATCAGGGACTGGCTGAATCCAGATAAAAACCTCCCAGTTAGTCAGGTGGGCTGTGGGTGTCAGGAGCTGTGGAAGGAGGTTGTGCTGTTGGTGAGACTGAGTGGTGGACAACATATCATCCAGAAGGAAGGAGGCCCTGAGGTAAGGTGAAGTGGAGTTTGAAGAAGCAGGGACTGCTGTGGGGAAGTAGCCCAGGGAATTGTATTGTGTTTTGTGGATAAAAGATCAGATATCTTAGCTGATACTATTAGGGTCCCTGGGCTGGAGCCCGGAGTAGAGGGCGGGCCCGGGCTCCCCTCCCTTTTTCCACCTTCCATACTGGCCTGTGATGAAGGTAACTCACTAGGTGGTGACTCTTGCCAATTATACTGAGAAAGGGAGGTCACTCTGGAGTTTCTGAGGCACCTAAATCTGCCAGGAAGTGTAGGACCCACAAGTACAAACTTGGAGCTTTGTCACAATATATATATATATATGTTTGAAATTCAGTCATCTCAGGGGTAAAACACAGCAGATATTTGTCAACACACAGCAACACCAATCAACAATTTTAGAGTAAAAAGTATATATTTATACTTTTATACTATACTATGTTTAAAAGTACTATATATATATATATATATATATATATATAGTAGGAGAATTATATACAGTATATATATATATATATATATATATGTATGTATGTGTATATATATATATATATGCATATATATATATATGGAGAAAGAGAGAGAGAGAGGACATGAAAAGGTTGAAGTTGCCATACTAAGTCTAAGAGGCTAATTAATTAAGATGAGCTATTATCAGCTGGAGAAAAAAAAAACTTTTGTAGTGATAATCAAGATGGCCCATATTGGACAGTTGACAAGAAGGTGTGAGGATATTTAACATACGGAAATAGATTCAATCTGTGTAATGACCCAGCCATTCCCAGTCTCTATCAAGCCCAAGTTAATGGTATCCAATTTGCAAATTAATTCCAGTTCAGCAGCTTCTCGTTGGAGTCTGTTTTTGAGGTTTTTCTGTTGCAAAATTGCCACCTTTAAGTCTGTTACTGAGTGACCAGAGAGGTTGAAGTGTTCTCTTACTGGTTTTTGAATGTTACGATTCCTGATATCAGATTTATGCCCATTTATTCTTTTGCATAGGGACTGTCCAGTTTGGCCAATGTACATGGCATTGCTGGCACATGATGACATATATCACATTGGTAGATGTGCAGGTGAATGAGTCCGTGACGTAGTAGCTGATGTGATTAAGTCCTATGATGGTGTCACTTGAATAGATATGTGGACAGAGTTGGCATCGGGCATTGTTGCAAGGATAGGTTCCTGGGTTAGTGTTTCTGTTGTGTGGTGTGTGATTGCTGATGGGTATTTGCTTCAGGTTGGGGGGCTGTTTGTCATCAGACCCTTTTGTGAAAATAATATTTCTGCTTCCACTTCTGATTTTTCTTTCATCTTATGGTTTCATTGTTATCAGATTTCAGCAAGTTATCAGTAACTGGTAAATTAGATCTGACCTTTCTCCCCATTATGGCGTCCAGTATCTTTCATTAAATGGAAAGCAAGGAAGGAGTGCAAAGACATCTTTAAAAAGCAAGTGGTCTGACCAATGAAGACCTAGTGTCAGCAGATTCTAGTCGATGTTCTTCTGCACTCTACCTGCGGGTGATACAATAGTCCTTGCCACCATTTCCAGAAGTACTGTCTACTTAAAGATATTACACCTGCTTCTTTAGTGCTGAAATCTCATTCTGTGAAGGAGTCAGTGGATGTTGTGATAGCAGCTATGCACTGATTGTTGAACATGAAATATACCTGCAGTGTAAGTTGCTTAAGGTATTCTTTACTTTTTACTCTAAACTTGTTGATT
This sequence comes from Dermatemys mawii, assembly GCA_007922305.1. Classification (NCBI taxonomy): domain Eukaryota; kingdom Metazoa; phylum Chordata; order Testudines; family Dermatemydidae; genus Dermatemys; species Dermatemys mawii. The sequence continues at coordinate 36,127,156 of ML677334.1, read as the reverse complement.
GGTGTTGCTGTGTGTTGCCAAATATCTGCTGTGTTTTACCCCTGAGATGACTGAATTTCAAACGTAGATTAATAGATTTGTAGATTTCAAGACCAAAAGGATCATCAAGTCTGACCTGCTGTATAATACAGGCCAAAGCTGAATTAATTCTGTTTGATCAAGGGCATATCTTTATTAGAAGAACATCCAATCTTGATTTAAAAATTGTTGGTGATGGAGAATCCACCACAATAATCACTGTATATAATTGTCACAGATTCCGTGCCCTGCCACAATAATTTATAAAGTCCTCTCAGAGTATTCAGTATGAACAATTCTATGTAAATGTAGCATTAATAAAAATATTCTAACACCTCTGATATTAAAGGCTTTATATGTCAAATTGTATTTGGAGAGTATTTACTAAGATGAGCAAAACTCATATCAGTCCAATTTACAATCTAACTCAGTTAAAATCACTGGTGTTTAATTGAAGCATCATCTTAGCTTTCCTTTCTGCTGTCCTAATTTTTTACATCTAGAGTTCATTTTTAGTCACACATTTGGAGATTCGTTCCCATTCTCATCTAGAATTTGTTAGTTCAATTTAACTGATGCATTAAGCTCCACAGTGTAATCAATTCCATCAAAAGAGGGCATTTCTGTTTTCAGTATGCTATATTACCTTGAAACTGCATGGCAGCGTTAAATTGCACTGAGACATTATGGTAGATTAAAATTAAACCAATTTTTCTCAGATGGTTTAGCTAGGTCTTAAAATGTCTGTTTTGAAATAGAAATACACTGGTGTAAAACCCATTTAATTCAGAGCAGATTCTTGCTAACAATCTTTTCTATTATTTCCATTATCTACAGAAACTGAATAATTTTTTCTTGTGACATTTCTTCTGATTTGATAAGACAGGATCATTCTTAATATACCACATATTAGTAACATGAGCTGGAGCTGTGCAAATTAGGAATAAAATAAATATTATCCTTTCAGCAAGGAACATGAAGGGTAGGTAAACTATTTTACAAAAAGCAAACAATGGAAATGATCAATTTGGTATTCTAGTTAAATATTGTTAGATAGACACAAGACAAACAATATTTATCAATGAGTTGGCATGTTTACATACTCACATAGCACTAATTGAAGTACCCTTGAGTACAAGATCTCATAATATGAAATTGCAATTTAAAACTTAGAAAAGTATTGACCTAAAGTGATCTGATTTAAGACAGCAATCCATTATCTGCTGAAAATGTTCTGATGGGACACTGTTTCAAAGGGAAGTCCTAATTTATGCTTTAAAAATTGCAAAAAGATGTGTTTTGATATGCAAAAACTTTTTATTTGAATTTAGAAGGGCAATTGCTGTGGGCATTTGGATATGTGTTTGCCTGTTTTAACCATGCTCTTTCTTATTTTCATCTGCAAATTGTGTGTGGGGGGAAGGGAGGGCGGGGGACACAAGTTGTTGTCCTTCCACATTGTTCATTTCAAGAATTAAAGGCTGCTTTGGGAACTTGGGCTTTAAAGTGTAATGGCTAAATTTAGAGGTGAGTTGACATGTGTCTTAGGGTATGTCTACACTAAGAAATTGGGGTCAATTTTATAGAAGTTGACTTTTAGGAAGCAATTTTATACAGTCAATTGTGTGTGTCCCCATTAAGCACATTAAGTTGTCGGACTGCGTCCTCAATACCGTGGCTACCATCGACTTGCAGAGTGGTGCGTTGTGGGTACCTATCCCACAGTCCCCCAGTCTCTGTCCACTGGAATTCTGAGTTAAACTCCCAATGCCTGATGGGGCAAAATCATTGTCCTGCATGGCTTTGGGTACAGGTTGTCAGTTTCTCCTCCTTTCCTCCCTCCCTCCATGAAAGCAATGGCAGACAATCGTTTCATGCCTTTTTTCCTGGATTAACCATGGAGACACCATAGCACTGCAAGCATGGAGTCCACTCAGATCACCGCCGCTATTGTGAGCATTGTAAACACCTCGCACATTATCCTGCAGTATGTGCAGAACCTGGTGAGGAGGTGACGCCAGCGCGATGACGATAGTGATGAGGACATGGACACAGACTTCCCTCAAAGCACGGGATGTGGCAATTGGGACATAATGGTGGCAATGGGGCAGGTTCATACAGTGTGGAACGCCAATTCTGGGCCTGGAAAACAAGCATAGACTGGTGGGAACGCATAGTGTTGCAGGTATAGGATGATTCCCAGTGGCTGTGAAAGTTTTGCACGCGTAAGGCCACTTTCCTGGAACTTTGTGAGTTGCTTTCCCCCGCCCTGATGTGCAAGAATACCAAGATGAGAGCTGCCCTGACAGTTGAGAAGCGAGTGGTGATAGCCCTGTGAAGCTTGCAATGCTTGACTGCTACCATTCAGTCAGGAATCAATTTGTAGTAGGCAAATCTACTGTGGGGGCTGCTGTGATCCAAGTAGCCAACACAGTCACTCACCTTCTGCTATCAAGGGTAGTGACTCTGGGAAACGTGCAGGTAATAGTGGATGGCTTTGCTGCAATGGGGTTCCCTAAATGGAGTGGGGTGATATCCCTATCTTGGCCTCGGACCAGCTTGGCAACCAGTACGTAAACCACTGGGGGTACTTCTCAAAGGTGCTGCAAGCAGTAGTGGATCACAAGGGACACTTCACTGACATCACTATGGGATGACCGGGAAAGGCGCTCGCATCTTCAGGAACTCTGGTCTGTTTGAACAGCTGCTGGTAGGGACTTACTTCCTACATCAGAAAATTACTGCTGGGGATGTTGAAATGCCAATAGTTATGCTTGGAGACCCAGCCTAGCCCTTTCTCCCATGGATCATGAAGCCATACACAGGCAATCTGGACAGTAGTAAGGAGCAGTTCAACTACAGGCTGAGCAAGTGTAGAATGGTGGTAGAATGTGCATTTGGATGTTTAAAAGCTCGCTGGCACTGTTTGCTGACTAGGTTAGACCTCAGTGAAACCAGTATTCCCATTGTTATTGCTGCTTGCTGTGTGCTCCATAATATCTGCAAAGTAAGGGGGGGACATTTATGGCAGAGTGGGAGGTTGAGGCAAATTACCTGGTGTCCAATTTCACACAGCCAGACACCAGGGCGACTAGAAGAGCACTGCTGGGCACGCTGCGCATCAGAGAAGCTTTGAAAATCAGTTTTGTGACTGGCCAGGCTACGGTTTGACAGACGGGTGCGTTTCTCCTTGATGCAAATCCGCCCTCTTTTTTGACTCTCATTCCCTGTAAGCCAACCACCCTCCCTCCTTTGATTACAGCTTGTAAAGGAAATAAAGTCACTATTGTTTTCAAACCATGCATTCTTTATTAATTGATTAAAATAAAAGGGAGATATCTCACAATGTAGCCCGGGTGGAGTTGGGGAGGAGGGGAGAAGGGAAGGACAAGGCCACATTGCTTATTGTAGCCACACTACAAATAAAAACTTAATGAATGCCAGACTTCTGTTGCTTGGGCAATCCTCTGGAGTGGAGTGGCTGGGTGCCCAGAACCTCCTCCTCCCATCCCCACGTTCTTGGGCATCTGGGTGAGGAGGATATAGAACTTGGGGAGGAGGGCAGGCTGTTATACAGGGACTGCAGTGGCAGTCTGGGCTTTTATTGCCTTTCCCTCAGCAGCTTCACCAGATGTCTGAGCATGTCCGTTTGCTCCCCCATTAGCCTGGAATTGCATCACGCCTCCTCTCTTTGTGGTCACTTAATTTTTTCCTGGACTCTGCCACTGTTTGCCTCCATGCATTCAGCTGTGCATATATTTTGGCATATATATTGGCATTTCTTCTTTTTGAACGGAATGCTGCCTGTACAGATTCTTCTCCCCATACAGAGATAAAATCTAGTGTCTCCCATTCAGTCCATTCTGGAGTTCGTTTGTGATTCTGGGACTGCAGGGTCACCTGTGCTGCTGAGCTCGCTACACTGACCAAACAGGAAATGAAATTCAAAAATTCCCGGAGCTTGTCCTGTGTACCTGGCTAGTGCAGCTGAGTTAAAGTGCTGTTCAGAGTGGTCACATGGAGCACTGTGGGATAGCTCCTGAAGGCCAATACCATCGAATTGCATCTACACTATCCCAAATTCGACCCAGCAAAGTAGATTTTAGTGCTAATCCCCTCGCCGGGGAGAAGTACAGAGGTCGCTTTTAAGAGCCCTTTAAGTTGACAAAACGGGGTTGGTTGTGTGGACACATTGAGTATAAAATTGACCTAAAGTGGCTAAATTTGACCTAAGCACATAGTGTAGACCAGGGCTTAGGCTCACACCCACTGAACAACTGTTTACTTATACATCTCTGAATTTAGCCCAGGGATCCTATGCCCAAAGGTATTTAATCTCATGTAGCTTAAATTCTGAGGAACTTGGAAAAGAAGGTGGTGACAGGAAATGCAAGTAATGAGCAAAATTGGAGAGGTGTTGGACATCTCTTGAAACTAGTGGGACTTACACCTGGACAACAGGCGCTTAGCAGCTTTCAGGATTCAGCCCACCTTCCCACTACAGGACGGTGGTGTACAAACCGCTCAGAGGACTTTACAGCCGTCTGAAATCCCAAGTACTATACTATACTTTTATGCAATATATGACTTCTTCATAACATAAATGGGTACTTGCTTGAGATACAAACAACTGTGGGCATCCGTGTGCTGCAGATGAACTTCCTCCATTCACAAGACATATGTATGCCACTGGTCAGTGGGTACGTCCCCCTCTGTGCCCACTACACAGAAGATGTGTGTTATAGCTCCCACCTACGCAGCCGGGCTCCATAACTCCACTGTAAAGGATTGGATGCAGAGCCCTGATCCAATCCAGGAGCACTGGAACAATTTTTAAGGGGAGGGGGTACTGAGAGCCATTGCACCACACTGCAAACCTTGTATATAATGCAATCCACTTCAAGTCAAGGGGTATGGCAGCACACCCAGCACCTCTAGTTCCAGCATCTACGATCCAGTCCCTAGTGCATTGGCTAAACTGACTTCCATCATGGATGTGCCTCTCTCCTAACACTGGTCCCACCAATTAGACAAGGAGTACTCAGTTAAAAGTGACTCATGTGTGGCAGAAGAAATCGTGAATGCCTGATTCATATTATGAACTGTAACAGGGCAGCTGCCTTCTGAGTATCCACCTTGTGTCAGAAAAGCTTTTGGAGCACCCTGTCTTTTCCCCTTTTCTGGATCCCTTAAAAACTCCACCCTTGTCTTTCTCATGGCTAACAGTACCGCATAGATGGTTCAGAACAATCTTCTTGTGTTGTGCTGTCTGGCGTGGCCCACAACCACGAATGCCAACCTCAGGGCAGACTGTCAAGAAGCAAAGCAGAAACCCCAAATGGTTGTATGTTCTATCATTAGATTTCACCAATCTAGCAACAAGTGTGAACTCCTAAAGCACTGTAACAGTCTTACCATGGAGTCACATTGGGCATTCCAGTCTATCTTGCCACACAGGCAAGCTGAACTAAGTGACAGATGGTTGTTATACATCAAAACTCACAACACTATTCGGGTTACACACAGTTCATACTCTGTTCTGGCTCTTTTTCCACTCACAGAGTCAATAGGCCAGGGGAGGCTCAGTATCGGAGTTTGAAGGGGAAGTTTTTGCTTTATTATGCACAATGCAGGTCCTGGGGTAGCTATGCTATTCAGCTTCCTGAGTTCATCAGTAATCTCCCTGGACTCCAGAGAGATTACTGATAACCCAGGAAACTGAATAGTACCACTGCCCCAGAATCTGCATGGGGCATATCAAAAGTGTCTTTGGACGAGAGTGAGACACTTTTCCTCAGCGGGGCTTGGGGTCTGGGGAGGGGAGGCACAGCTGCCACTGGCCCAGGGGCTTCTCCAAGCAGGTGAGGAAGAGGGGGGCTGGAGCCTTCGGCCAGCCTGGGGCTCCTCCAGCTGAAGGATGCGGGAGAGGGTGATATCCGGCCCATGGGCCCATCCTGCCCAGCCCCCTGAGCTCCTGGCTGGGGAGGCTGCTGCTGGCCATGCCCCTGCCTATCCCCATCCCTGGAGCCTCAGCGCGCCGTGCGGGCAGCACTCTGGGAGGGGGGGGGGCAGCACGTCTGGCTTCCAGACACGCTGCTGAGTGGCTTGGTAAGGGGACTGGAGCCGGGGGGTTGCATACTGGGCAGGGAGTTCTGGGGGGCAGTCTGGGAGCAGCAGGGGTTGGATGGGGTGTGGGAGTCCTGGGGGTCTGTCAGGGGCAGGGAGGTGGATAGGGGTCGGGGTAGGGGGGCTAGGTAGAGGGGTCTCTGGAGGGGGTAGTCAGGGAACAAGGAGAAAGGGGGTTGGATGGGGGTGGGGTCCTGGGAGGGTTGGTTGGGGGTGTCTCTGGAGGGGGCAGTCAGGGGACTAGGAGCGGGCTAAGATAGAGGTTAGGGTCCTGGGGTGGTGGTTAGAGGTGGGGAATTTTTGGAGGGGGTCGTCAGAGGACAAGGAGCAGGAGTAGTTGGATGGGTCAGGGATTCTGAGGGGGGCAGTCAGGGAGTGGGAAGTGGGAGGGTCTTGGATAGGGGGTGGCCCTCCATGCAATTTTTCAACCCCGATGTGGCCCTCTGGCCAAAAAGTTTGCCCACCCCTGTCCTAAGGAGAACTTATCCCAGTTATCTAGGAGCGAATAGAACCCTTTCTCACAAGGCTTCTGATCCTGAGCCCTTAAAAGGAACAATGTCTTGGGTTTTTCCCGTTGAACTATCAGATCCCCAGGACCTCTTCTGCTTTTCCAGTTTTGGCCATTTCCTGAGCCTTTGCTCATTCCAGTGTTCCTGCAATGAGGTATCCTGGTTCCCTCTAGACTTAAATAGTATAAGCTGTTATACGTACCAGCCAAGAAATATACTGGAACAATATCCCTTGCAGAATTATACAAACAGCATAGAGTATGTGCATTTACCGCACTGACAGCACATTGTAATTGGATTGTATTGATTTAGTAACAAAACATCTTCATTTGTAATTCATAATAAGGGGCACAACAGATGGTTGACAAAGTTTCACTTGTAACACATCCAGGACCCAGTAGGCTTTACACACAGTAATGGAAAAAGGTTTTTTTTGTTTTTGTTTTTTTAAATGTCAGTCGAATTGGCTGCTCAGTCACCCTAGGATCCCAGCTGGGGTGAGGGGGGGCTGAGAGCTCAGCCTCTTTCCCTCGATGACCATGGCCAGGGTCAGGGGTTGGGAGCTGAGAGCTCAGCCCCAGCTGGAGCTCCAAGCACAGAGCCCTGCTCCTCTTCCTTGATGGACCCACCCCCACTGCACCCCCACTCTGCCTCTTCCCCCTCTAGGTTACCACTCCCACTCCTTTCTACCACCCCTCCCCCGCTGCAGCCCTGAAACCTGTGTCCCTGCCGTGGCCCTGGGAGCAAGAGCTCCTCCAGTCCTGGGGCCATGGTGAAGGGAGATTTATCTGAGGCCCCCAAATTGGCCGGGGCACTTGCAATAACCTGCTACTGTCCTGCCCTCCTGATGTAACAAGGTTTGGAGAGGTTTAGCCTCCTCACGCCTCCATTATGCACCACCCATGTCTGGAAGACAGATCTTCAGCACTGGTGTGGCAAAAATTAGTTCCAAAGGTGCTGCTGAAGATTCTCACAGTGTGGGAAATCCAGGGTGGAAATAAGGTATGTTAGGTGCTGTCAGTTTGTAATATACTTTGCTGATTTGCAGTTTGGCTGATGGAATAGCAGCCCTTAGGGGACCTTTTTAAACTGTCACAAGTTAGAGCAGCTCCTTGGCTGCCTTAACTTATCTGACAATCTGTTTTGGCTCCTGATTGTCTCTAGGATCAGAGGAGATAAGAGCTTAACTCAACAGAGGATTGCATCCATAGATGCAATAGTGTCTGTAGACATTTCCTACAGAAATTAGTCCTTTTCCCTGTACTTAATAATGCTTTTTTCCCCTTGGAGTTTGAAGTCAGCCCGTTGGAAACAATTAACTGGAATAAAATGGATTTCCACAGCAATCTGCATTTTCTGAGCAAGTAATAAATAGTTTGCTTCTGCTGACTTTCTTCTCTGAAGTTTTAAATCTGATATGTCCTTTCTTATGTATAATGCTTTTGCAAAAAGGATGAAGGATCATTTGGGGCTTTTTTAAAACCCCCCTTAAGCAAAGATCTCTTTAGGGCACGGACCTAATGTTCCTGCCAAAGCTTTATAATCTCTAATAGAAGAAAATGTATTGGGAACAACTATGTAAGATTACAGTTGTAATTTCCTTGGTAAATTTTATAGCAATGCAGATAGTTAAAAGTTAAAATAAATAATTTACCTCTTCCTTTAAAGTTTCTTTAATTTTTATCTGCAATTTATTTTCTTATTTTCTTTCATTGTTATGTATAAGACACTCTTAGTGCCATAAAAGTGGTTATTGTTAACCATGAGTTGAACTTCTGTATTGCATGAACCATTGGACAGATTTCAAAAGGAACATTTTGTGGGTCATGTGCTCCTATGGCTTCGATGACAAAATAAAATTAAAAAAAGACGATTAACTGCAAAACTCACCACACAAATCTTTGCACGCCTACTCCTCATCTTGGAGAAGATTTACAAAATATGCTTTAATAATGAATGGTGAGCTAGATATTAATGCCTAGATAAAAAGACGGAGAATGTATCATGCCCCACCACTTCAGTGGTGCCAACTGCAAATTGGTCAGTTTCTTTCACAGTCATTTTCCTGACTTTATTCACACTGGTCCTTTACTCATGGAATGTCCTCCTTTCCCTATAATGCCAATACCCTGTCCTCAAGACCCACCTCTGCCACAATGCCTATGAAACAATAGCTAATGTATGATAGTTAGATTGAGGGTCAGGTGAAGATATTTGATGTTTTCTCCCTCTATGGTAATATATATATTTTTGATATATGTGTACATGTATGTCTTCTTCTCCATCTGTTATTTGACTGTCAGATGTCTTTTCTTTAGCCTGCAAGAACCTTGAGATAGGCATCACTTATAAAATGTGATATAAGGACTTTGCAATCATTTTATGTAAATGATCTATTAACCATTATTAACTCTTATTTTCTTTTATTATAAAAATTCTAGTCTTTAGTTTCTACTTACTAAAGATTGGCCCCAGCATAATTATTGGGTAAAATCAGAGTTATATATTGACCTGGCTATGTGAATAATCTCTTGGGATTAGAAGAACTCTGTTGAAATTAATTTTCAGTAACCACTCATCATAGAGCCCAGCATCTTGGTGGTGAGACAAGGACTGAAATGCTGAAGGAGACTGTATCTTTGACTTCTCGTTAACCCATGTGGTGAGACAGAAGTTTACTTTTGTTACTGGCTTGGTATAATCTAATAATGGGATAACCACCAGGTTGGGGTAATACTGCCCTACTTCTCAGCAGTTTGTCCTGAATTTGGCATCCTCAGTGGCCCATATGTACTGAATTTGTACCGAGATGTTGTAATTAAAGGAAGAAAAAAAAAACACTGAAGGGAAGGTTGATAAATACCCAAATAGCCTTACATTTCATATAATATCTTTTTAATAACTGACTTGCATACTAATCACTTTTACATATTTTAAGAACATCCTTAATTCTGACCCTACTTAATCACCCCCCATCCATTTTAGAGGGATCTACAGATTTGAAACAACCACAACTTTCATTGTAACTGAAACATTTTGGAGATGTGTTAACTCTTTCCTCTTTTACCTAGTAAATGAGTAATATATTAGCCTGTGTTGATGAAGCGCGAATTTGAGGTCTGCTGATAGAGATCTGTATCTCACCAGGGAGTCTGGTATGTAAACACTTGTATTGATATGGAAATATATTAAACTCTCACATCTGGAAACTGGGCTGGAAATTTCTGATGATCAGACTTTAGTGCAACATTTATAATTCTACCTAGCACAAGCTTTAAAATAGGCAGGAAATTGCACAAGACAAAATAGTTCTTGCACTATTTTCAGTAGAGAAGGCCTGAGCGGCAAAGCTGTGGTTGCAGTCCAAATCCAATCTTCACTAATTTGTGTTCGTGTGCAGGGTTTTGCTTCATCCCATTATATGGATAAGTTGCAGGGTTCCGATTTACAATAAATAAATAAATAAATAAAAAATCTAGCTGCAGATCCAAAGTTCCCCAGGCATTTGGATCTGGATTTTTGGTTCAGTCTAATCTCACACTTTGATATTTCTGATTCTGGACAAAACCAGGAAGTGAGAGAGGCTTATGGAGTAAACGTAATAGTTAATTTTTTGCAAATTTCAGTAAAGGCTGAAGATTTTGGTGAAAATTTAGATATACAATCATAGAATATCAGGGTTGGAAGGGACCTCAGAAGGTCATCTAGTCCAACCCCCTAGTCAAAGCAGGAACAATCCCCAGCTAAATCATCCCAGCCAGGGCTTTGTCAAGCCTGACCTTAAAGACCTCTAAGGAAGGAGATTCCACCACCTCCCTAGGTAACCCATTACAGTGCTTCACCACCCTCCTAGTGAAAATGTTTTTCCTAATATCCAACCTAAACCTCCCTCTCTGCATCTTGAGACCATCATTCCTTGTTCTGTCATATGGTACCACTGAGCACAGTCTAGATCCATCCTCTTTGGAACCCCCTTTCAAGTAGTTGAAAGCAGCATCAAATCCCTCCTCATTCTTCTCTTCTGCAGACTAAATAATCTCAGTTCCTTCAGCCTTTCGTAACTCATATGCTCCAGCTCCGTAATCATTTTTGTTGCTCTCCATTGGACTCTTTCCAATTTATCCAAATCCTTCTTGAAGTGTGGGGCCCAAAACTGGACACAGTACTCCAGATGAGGCCTCACCAATGCCAAACAGAGGGGAATAATCATGTCTCTTGATCTACTGGAAATGCCCCTACTTATACAACATAAAATGCCCTTAGCCTTCTTGGCAACAGGGGCACACTGTTGACTCATGTCCAGCTTCTTGACTGTAACCCCTAGGTCCTTTTCTGTAGAACTGCTGCCTAGACATTCAGTCTCTAGCCATTCAGTCCCTAGTCTGTAGCAGTGCATGAGATTCTTCCATCCTAAGAGCAGTACTTTGCACTTGTCCTTGTTGAACCTCATCAGATTTCTTTAGGCCCAATCCTCTAATTTGTTTAGGTCCCTCTGTATCCTAGCCCTGCCCTCAAGTGTATCTACCAATCCTCCAATCAACAATTGCTTAATCCAAAGAAGCTCTCTCCCAGTGTGGAACATTTCTTATTTCTTTGTTATTTGTGAGCTTCCAAGAGTGTGCTTGGTGTTTCACAGACACAAAGAAAAGGTCACTAACTCAGTGAGCTTAAATTTAAATGGTAAAGTATGGCCCTTGTTGCTTCTCAATAACAGGATATTCAAGTTTTGATTGGCTAACAACTGCTCTGTCTGGGTAGTTGTTTACATTATTTAGCTCATTGTAGTTCTTGCAGTTTTATTTATATGGGCTCTGACCAGCAGTGATGGTATGCTTGTATGGCTGCACACTCAAGAGATATACATTATAAAAAGGGATAAGAACAGTAAACAGCTGTGTGATTATGCAAAATCACCCACTGAGGTAAAATCTTGTTAAACCTGGCAGTTTCCCTGTGTTTCTCATCAGGTTTGTTGGCATGTACTAATACTTACCACAGATTTTTGAGCAGATGTTTCATACTTAAATCTCACTCTTCATTCTGAAAATATTGTATGGTCATATGCCAGTTATATTGTTTTGTGGAATGAAGCCAAAAAATAAAATTGATTCTTATAGCAGAGACAGGTCTGAGTCAGAGATTTAGGCCTTTTCTACACTACAGAGTTTTGTTGACAAAAAGCAGCTGATGGCAACAGTGGCGGCAAAATAAAACCACCCCAATGAGAGACATAAGGCTTTTTGCTCAAAATTTTTGTTGACAAGTGCCAGTATAGAGACCACGTTTGATTTTATTGCTTTAATTGGCCTTCAGGTATCACACAATGCTCTGATCAGTGGTTTAGACTCCACTGCCCTGCAGCCAGATTAACAACCATCCATCCCTCCCATTTAGAAGCACAGGGAATTATTGAAATTCCATTTTCTATTGGCTGAGCGTGGAGAGGCATCATTGCATCTTCCCAGGTGGAGGCTTATTGCAGCAAATGCTCTCCCACTTGAATCATTGCAGAGCTGCTAGATCTGTTCAGTATATGGGGAAAGGATGTTGTGCAGTCCCAGCTGTGCTTGAGCCATAGGAATTTTGATACCTACAGGCAGATTTCTTGAGGCTTGTGTGAAAAGGGCTATGATCGGGACACACTGCAGTGCGGAGCGAAGACAAAGGAGCTGAGGCAGGCTTACCATGAGGTAAGGGAGGCAAATGATTGCTCCAGTACTTCACCTAAGATCTTCTGGTTCTATAAGGAGCTGGGCGCTGTCCTCTGTGGTGACCTCACTTCCACCACCAAGAGCCCTGTGGATACTTTGGTGGGCCTGGATGTGGCGGAAAGAGGACCTGACCTGGAGGATGAAGTCATTGATGAAGAGGTGGAGTTAGATGATGATGTGGAGCTCCTGGTTGGGCAGGCAGCCAGGAACTGTTCACCAATCCTGACGTGTCTTGCCAGTCTCAGTAGTTGCTTTCCGGTGAGCCACAAGCAGGAAAGGAAACACCTGGTAAGTGGCTGTGGTTTGCATAGTGCAGAGGTGGGTTCAGGGTATAGAAATGTACAAGGCTGGCTGTGTTTCTGTGTGCTGGACTCTTCCCTGTGCAGCTAATCGGTATGGTGGTACAGGGTGTTGATGCACTTTGAGATCTCACAGGAAGTCTCCAGAGAGATCTCTAGGAAAATTTCCTGGAGGTACTTGGCAATCCTCTGCCAAAGGTTCCTTGGCAGAATTGATTTGTTCCTTCTCCCATTTTAGGAAACTTTCCTGCACTGTTTGGCAATCCCTTGTGCAGGGACCAAAGTGGCACACAGGCGAGCAGCGTAGGGACTAGGGCAGAAGTCACAAGCATGTAGTAGATGTACCCTTGCTTCCTTGCTTCCCCTCAGCAGTGAGATATCTGCTACAGTGACCCCTCACCTGTGGAAAAATGTGGGAGAATTTTAGAAGTTTTTCCTTAGTCGGCTGCACTGCAACCTTTGCAGAATGCTCTTTCCCCCCATGTAGACTGTGTCTCCTCGCCAGTCAACAATCACCTTGCTTTGGGTGTTCGTTGAGATGTGTGCTTGCCAATGGTCAGTGAGACAGTGATTGTTATGTTACCAGAGCTGTCCTTTACTGAAGATAAGAGAACGCAAAAGATGGAGCAAAGAAGACATGTGCTGGGAGGTACTGCATTTTCCAGTGCAGAGAAAAGGGAATGCAAGCAGTGGAGGGAAACTGAAAGGTAGGTCAGAAGGGAAAATCAGGAGCTTGTTAAGGATGATACTAAGTGGATGATTAAAGTTGTGCAGGAGCAATCAAAAATACTGAAGTCCTTAATGCTTCAGACCGAGCAGATGCATGCCCACCCTCTCCTGCAGCACATCCAGAACTCTTTTCTGTGTCCCCCAAACTCTGCCCACACAGGCCTTTCCACTTTCCAGAACTTCTTGGTTTCCACTTCACTTCACCCCTTTGGACAACTTTCAAAATGATAGCTGGATCTACACACCGCTCTGAAAGTCTACCCTTGCCTCATACCTCTTCTCCCACCAAGCACCTTTGTGTGTGTGCGTGTGTGGTGGTGTTTTTTGTGCAAAAAAGGCAATGTTTTTGACTGGTAACTCATCTTTATTTTCTCCCTACAAATTGAGAGAGCAGGCACTACTAATACATAAACAGACAATTTAATTATTTGCTTACCAGAATGTAAGACCCCAAATTTCACCATTGCTTCCTAGCAAAGCTACATTAAATGTAACATTGCAGCACCAGTCACAGAGATATTCATTACTGGTTCTCATTCTCAGAGTGTTGCCAAGAGCCTCTCTGATTCAAATTGTCCCCCTCTGATAGCCCTGGTATCAGGCTGCTCAAAATTGGCAGCCAAGCAGTCTGCCTCAATACTCCACCCCTGAGCAAACCTTTCGTCCTTAGCTTTGCAAAGATTATGCAATGTACAACACGCAGATAAGACCATGGGAATATTATCCTCATTGAGATCTAACCTGCCATAAAGGCATTGCCAGCATACCTTTAATCTGCCAAAGGCACATTCCACTATCATCTGGCACTACTCAGCCTGTTGTTGGAAAAGCTCTTTACAGCTGTCCAGGTGCCCTGTGTAAGGTTTAATGAGCCATGGCTCTAAGGGGTATGCTGGGCTCCCAGGATCAGTGTGGGAATTTCGATCTCCCAGATTGTAATCTTCTGGTCTGTAAAGAAAGTCCCCGCTTATAGCTTTCTGTACAGGCTGGTGTTCCTGAAGATGAGTGCATCATGAACCTTCCTGGAGGACCCCACTTTGATGTTAGTGGAACACCCATGGTGATCCACAAGTGCTTGTGACACCATAGAGAAGTACCCCTCCTTATTGAGGTACTCAGTTGCAAGATGGTCTGGTGCAATTGAAATATGTGTGCCATCTATCACACCTGCACAGCTAGTGAAACCCATTTCTGCAAAGCCATCCATTATTTCACACACATTTCCAAGAGTCATGGTCCTTCATAGCACTTGCATTAATGGAATTCCAATGGTCGACTTCTGAACTCCAAATTGATTTGCAACCAACTGTGCAGTCTGGAGTCACCAGCTTTCACAAAGTGATTGCCACATGCTTCTCTTCTGACAAGGCAGCTCTCATTCTGGTGTCCTTGCACCATAGTGCTGGGACAAGATCTGCACATAGTTCCAGGAAGGTGACTTTACACATACAAAAATTCTGTAGCCACTGCTAGTCATCCCAGACCTGCATGATAATATGATCCCACCATTAAGTGCTTGTTTCCCAAGCCCAAAAGCAATGGTCCACCATTTACTGCTGTTCTGTGAATGCAAAAAACAACCTAAAGTTGTTCCTACCCATATCACACGCCATGTCAGGCAACTAAGAGTCTTCTTCAGTTAGGAATTTTGTGATTAACTGCATTGTCATCTTCAATGTCTTAATAACAGTTATCAGAGCATAGACGAGCAGTGTGGGATCCATTCCTTCTCAAAGATGCCAGGGTGTCCAGAAAACAAGGGCTGTTGAAAAATGCCACAGAAGAAAGCCAAAAGCTCATGGAATGCTGGGACAGAAAACAATGCATCATGGGACATTGAGCCCAGTCCCAAGATGTGTTGCGGTCTGTTCTGCGGTCCCACAACACTTAGGGGCAGAAGGTGTTGAGCTGGACTGTGGGCTACGTGCTCACACTGTTGATGGTAGTGCCCAACTGTGGGCAGAGTGTGACAGAGGGGGTGAGTGTGAACATGCAGTACCATTTTCTATTATAGCATGTTTTGAGTGTTGACATGACTTTTGTCAATAAAATTCTGTAGTGTAGACAAGGTCCAAGACGCAAGCATCCCCAGAACGTAGGGGTGTTGCAGTAGGACTTTAGGTTTAAGTTTTCTAGTTTATAAATGCTTGATCCTGCATAACCAATAGAGTTTTTCTAGCTCAACTGGCTAGAATCTGGGTTTTAAGTTCTGAGCTGCACTAAGTTCTACCCATATTTGACATGTATAATTTAAGGCTTAGGTTATGCTGTGCTTGTAGATAGGGTGACCAGATGTCACAGTTTTTTAGGGACAGTCCCAATTTTGGGGTCTTTTTCTCACATAGGCCCCCCCAACCCCATCCCGATTTTTGACACTTGCTGTCTGGTCAGCTTACTTGTAGATGGCAAAGAACTGCTGCAAACAGCAACAACAAGCTTCTGTGAGCGAGCAAATATGGCCATTTCTCCTAGATCAGGCTCTTCTCTTTCTTGCCAAGCAAAAGCGGGAGAAGACTTGCAGAATAAAGAAACACCCCCCATTTGTAAATATTGTTAATTGAATGCAGTCTTTAGCTTTGATCAATGTACTGTTAATGATTTGTGAATCAATATGCAAACAATACAGTTAATGTATTCTATCTAGTGAAGTGAACATGATTCCTCCCACTCCCATTAATTAGCTTCAGATAATTTATTACTGCAGTGGGCAGTAGAGGCAAACATCTAAATGTGTGTAGACTAATCTGATGTAGACTAATCTGATGCACAGATCCTAATTGTTAGAGATGTCATTTTAGTATGACTGTGGAAGTGACTCATGTCCAAAGATACCCGTTCAATGAGTTCGGGTAATACGTTGTAAGACTATGTGCTGCAATTCTAAAAGATAGAGCAGGGAACTTGTAGGCCCAGGCAAGCGGGGTTCTAAACTGGCTTTAAGCCACCTTCATGCCATTCTGACTGTGGTCTGTTTCAGGGGCTGGAATTTAGGAATCCCTGGCATAATTTAGCCCAAGGAACAGGGGATGTCTGCCCCCATTATACATGGCTGCCTATAGTCAACAGCACTGGATATCTGCAGTGCTATATGAGACAGCTGTGCTTTGCCTCTGCCCTCCTGGTCCCAGCCCTGCCACTGGAATGCTCCCTTATGCCAGAGTTTGCAAGAGGGTCCTCAGAATAGACTGTAGTTCTTGCACCAAAATAATTCTCCCCAGCTGGATCCAGGCCTTTTACAGCTGCTTGATACTTGTTTTGAACTGCTTGCCCTGGAATACAAAATGAAGAATCTCAACCAATATTCTGAAACCTGGCTTAGTCTAACACGTACGTACATACAAACCCTTTGACTGCTGAACTATCACCAATAGAGTTAAATAGCACCAAGTTAACCCTAATCTCATGTGATTTCACTTCCATATTTCAATGGTGACTCCCTTTCAAACATCGCTATTTTCATAGATACCATGTATTTACATGTCTCAACTATTCTTTTGCTAGTTGGGGAATATGGCCCAGTTGCAGTTTAGGGAATCTTGAATTTACTTCAGAGATAAAAATCACTCTGATTTGACCTGGACTATCAGCCTCCATGATGGCAGAACAGATGTTTTATTTTCGCAGGGAGAGGACGGGGGAGGTGAGGCACTAAGAGAGAAGTGAACACTGAGTCATTTCTGCTTGAGTTTTGGCTAGTATTGCTCACTCTGCTCCGTGAGGTGCTTATTAGCCTTTTATCTGGCAACTGCATGAATTGTGACTTGTAAACTCTGAAATGAAGGCACTGTGTTCATTTGATGATGAAGTTTGTTAATGGCCTCCCTTTGAGAGGGAAAGTTGCCACTATGTGAAAGAACCTTTCACTTCCACTAAGCCATCCAGTTCCTTTTTTAAAAAACAAAAAACAAAAAACAAAAAAAAACATTCCCCACAAACCTAGTAACAACAATCTAGAATGATATACAGACTCTTATGCATGGAGGAGATTGCAGTTCTATTTTTTTAAGTTTCCTTGGGTATTACCGATGAAGTTTTAATTAATAAAAATAAGTTGAGGGGTAGGGCTTGTGCAATTTAAGCATTATGTAAGCAAGTCAGTGTTTAAGAGAGCTTTCTTTTGAAGAAGGCAAAGGAGGTGACATTAGATTTACATAGATGCTATAATATGGGGGAAATTTAGACTGGCAACAGATGGCTGGGATCATTTCATATCAGCCTGTTCAGTAATGGAAAATGATAGCCTGTGGTTTTTTTCAGTAGGAAATTGTTGTGTTTTCCCTCACCTGTATTGCAGAAAGTATAACAGTCTGCTGTTTGATTAGATATGTTTAGAATCCACACAAAAAACTTCAGCAAGGTGAGTTGAAGGCTTAAGGCATATAGCTGTGTTCTGACAGCATATTAACTGTAATGAATGTTTATTTTTAAAAAATGGCTAACCGTTAGAAAAACAGTAAATGCTAAGCTTTCACTTCTCATACAAGGCACCTTCTCTGTCTTTGTAGAGATACTTCTAAGGCTTGCAAGAGGGACCAATGAGTAGAGTAGGGTCACAGGAATAAAATTATTAAAAGAATTTGGAGCTATGTTTAACATCTTCATTTATCGTTTCATAATTCAGAAAGGCCTTATTTAATTCACTTAATACAAAACTCAATCTTAGCTCTAGTTCTAGCTTTCCAATTCTGAGGCCAATGCGATTTTTATTGTAGATATTAAAAGGGGGCCAAAACTGAGTTTATAAAGGAAACTCAGATCCAATTCAGCCAAGCACTTCAGCAGTGCTTAACTTTAAGCATATGAGTCATCCTATTGTCTTCAAATGGGATGCGCTGAAACACAAGCACAAGTTGAGATGTGTTTTCTGGGCAGGGATGGGGTCACTCATGTTCTCCATGTTAAGCACATACTTAAAAGCTTTGCTGAATCAGGGACTCTGCTGCAACTGTAGGCCCTGATTGAGGAAAGCACTTACGCACTCCTGAATAGGGATGTATTCATAAATCAGGGCTTTTATTATGGGGCAAATACCATTGCATCATCCTACATTTCAAAACAAATTGGTCAGCTCCCTAGTAGTTAGGAAGGGTTAGAAGCACTAGATTTTCCCCTCCCCACCTCCAAAGGTGCATTTCAATCCCAGTGAGAGTAAACACTGCCAAAATGCTTGTAATGGCACAATTAATGACTGAACTTTTTTCCCCCATCGTGGCAGCTTCTGTCAAAATGTGATAAAGCTTGAAGCTAATTTATAGGCCATTCATTTTCTAAGCCTGCAACAAATCTAAACTGAAATGATATTAAAAGGGAAATACAAAAGATTACATTTTTGTGCTGCAGCTTATGATCATCTTCTGAAGCCTGAAACCACTTTAGATTAAACATTTAACATGAGCTTATAATGGACTTTACTCATAAAGCCACACTTAACAAAAATAAAAAAGGACCATGTTTCACTTTTCCCTGGAGCCATGTGCAAACGGCTAGCTGTACTGTTCCTTTGTATCCTGTAGAGGTGCCCAGAATCCAGGCGAAATTATGTTATATGAAAAAGAAGCTCAAAATGTTGATCTTGATTGGCCAGCTCTTCAGCAGGTATAAATCAGAATCTGTCCTTTGAAGCTAATGGAATGATGCTGATTTACACCAGCTGAAGATCTGACTTCACATATATAATAGAAAAGCTTAGAAACTAAAGTAAAGAGGGATCATTGTGTGATCAGAATCACCACCTGAAAAAAGGATTGTTAAAAGCTCAAAATGAAGGTTCCCCCATATTTTCTTGGAACTGTTGGCTAATGCTTACAAACAGGCAAATATCATCCACAGTTTATTGATATTGTTATAAAATACTGGTTTGTAATAACAGGTGCTCTGAATCTATGAAAAATAAAACGGCGGATTTAGAATTATAGAAAGCAGTATCAAAACCTCATGGATTACAATACTTTTTTGTAAGACATGCCTACCATCATTTGTTTTCTAGGTAAATACAGACAGTTTAATGGCTGTATAATATGAAACACAGAGGGAGTAAGATGTTGCAGATAATCATTGCTGATGCTTGTTTAAGTTTCACAGTGTTTCCATGGAAAATATATACCAAATGCTCTGTAATTATTCTGACACTTTCATTTATTGCTACTAAAATTATATAGATGTTTATGTCTTTATGCGATGTTGAAGCTGTGTGGTTCCCCACATATTAGCGAGACAAGGTGGGTGACATAATATCTTTTAATTGATCAACTTTTGTTAGTGAGAGATACAAGAGACTGAAGCTAGTCAACAAAAGATATTACCTCACCCACATTGTCTCGCTAACATCTGGGGAGCCACACTTCAACACGGGATAAAGACATAATTTCACCCACTTTGTCTCTCTTGATGTCTTTATAGTAATCAATAGAACCTTTAGGAACCAGGCCTATTAAAACAGCCAATCAGCCTGATGCATAAATAAGAAATTAGGAACTGTTAATTTTGGAGATCACATCTTTTTTCATGTGCCTGAATGGGGTACCAAGTCAACAAAACCACAGGTGGAAAAAAAAATTCTTCTTGATAACCTTTTCTGTAATCCAGATAAATGTATTTATTTTGTTTTGCTTTACAGGTACTTTATAAAGTCTATTTTAATCTCTTTCTATGTAGCAGTATTTTATATTTAGAATCTCCTACCCCCAGTGTTTGTATTTGTTGCTGTGTAGTAGCAATAGCTGGGGATGGGGTGGTGTAAGTTTTTAGGTATGTAAAAGATTGCTACAAAGAGGAGGGTTATCATTGTTTTCCTTAACCATTTGGGACAGGATAAGAGTTAATGGGCTTAAATTGCAGCTAGAGAGATGTAGGTTAGACATTAGGAAAAACTTCCCAATGTTAAGGGTAGTTAAGCATTGGAACAAATTACCTAATGAGCTTATGGACTGTCTATCATTGGAGGTTTTTAAGAAAAGGTCAAAAAAACACCCATAAGTGATGGTCTAGATTAGTTGTCGGCAAACTGGGGTGCGTGCACCCCAGGGGGTGCATGAGACCACCGATGGGGGGCAGTGGTGGCCCCGGCTCAAGGAGCCGAGCTCTGTGGCAGACTGGCCCCAGGAGCCGGGCACCACGGCTGCAGCCCCGGCTGGAAGAGCCGGGTGCCGCAGTGGGGGACCGGCCCCAGGAGCCGGGTGCGGTGGTGGGACGGGCCCCAGGGAGGCAGTCAGGGGACAAGGAGCAGGGAGGCTTAGATAGGGGGTGGAGTCCTGGGGGGCAGTCAGGGACAGGGGTTCCAGGGGGGAGCAGTCTGGGGACAAGGAGGTGGAGGTTGGGGGGAGTCGGGGGTGGGAAGAAGGAGGGAGTGCATGGGGGTGGGGTTAGGGCAGGGCTTCCCCCATGGGGGTGCATGCTCAAAATTATTTTTCTGCTAGGGGTGTACAATCAAAAAAGTTTGGTCTAGATAATACTTAACTGAGCCTCAGTGCAGGGGCCTGGACTACATGACCTATCACGGTCCCTTCCAGTCCTATGTTTCTGTGCTTCTATTCCTAGAGCAACTATGGCTAAACCTCTACAAACACTGTACTCAAAAAAACAAATTGCTAAAAAGCTTTAAATATAATCATTGCATTGTGTACCACATAGTATTTATATGGTAGTTTTACAAATAGATGAAACTGAGCAATGTAAATACACAGTGCTACTATCTATTCTTTATAAAGCACCGTAGATGTGTATGAACTCCTTACAGATCTACAATAAGAAAGTTCCCAGTCTCAAGCAGTTTATAGGATGATTTTCAAAGGACAGTTAAGCCCCCGCACTCCCACAGAAAGTCAGTAGGAGTTGGGTACCTAACTCCTGTTTTTGCCTTTGAACATTTCCCCCAGTCAATCTAAATTATACAGAACATACCCACCTCACTCTCTGGTGCTAAAATCAGGAGAGCTATTCAATGCTGGATGTCTCTTAGTAGGGTTCTGTGCTCCCTCTCTCCCTGCCCAAAGATCATATGGTCAGAGTGAGAACAGGAAGTGTAATTGTGGTAATCTGTACCAAGTGGAGGTTGGTAGTAAAAAGCTAATCAAAGGAAGTTAGTTTTGGGGGTAGGTGAAAGAAGAGAATGATGTTGCTTGGCACAGAGGAAGAAGGAGATGTTTCAAGCATAGAGAGATGAGGAGGAGACACAACAGCACCCAGTGTGAAAAGAAGAGTATAAGTACAGAGGAGGGTGAACTAAAAGTAGCCACCAGGAACGGGAATAGGAAGAAGTGAGGGCTGAGGTGAGGCAGTGAAGTGTAGAGCGATGAAAAGGAGAACAAGGATATGAACTAGGAGATGGGGAGAGAGGCAGAAAGCCAGTGAAAGTATGAGTGTAGCCCCAGTGTATGCACAGCTTCCACTCATGCGTACTCTTTTGCTTGAGACACTACTGAAAATTGGCTTATGGCTATTAGGGGCATTGAGGCCTCCTTAGTGGCACATTCAGCATAATTCTGGGCCTGTTTTTCTAAGTTATTATAAAAAAAGGGCTTCAAATAACTATTTTCCATTAAAGTCAGCATGTTCCATACGGCATATCTTCCTCCCATTATGGCATTATGCAGCTATTGGGAAGAATATTGGTCTTATGGCCAGTGGCGTTTTCTCTGAAGCAGCACTCTCATGAAATCTTGGTATTTAATGAGATTCTGTTAAATACGGAGGAGAAATTCCATCTTATGGCTCTAAATTGCATCTTACTGTATTAAACAAACAGACTACAATTCTGGTCTGGACTTTGATATGATCTGTTTCTTTTTCCAAGGCTCAGTTTTGTTCAGTTCAGTGTCACCAGCTTTAGTAACAATTGCTTCATGGTAGTATGGTGACCAGACAACAAGTGCGAAAAACTGGGATAGGGAATGGGGGGTAATAAGAGCCAATATAACCCCCTCCCCCGAAATCGGGACTGTTCCTATAAAATGGGGACATCTGGTCACCCTACATGGTAGGCTAGTGTACCAGCTGGATATGCTTGGTTTTGTCATCTTCTCTTCCCTCCAAACCCTCACTTCCATTCTGGTTTCACTATGTTGAAGTCAAATATTTTATCATGCAATAACTGTTACACTGTTATGTTCCAAATGTTCAGCTCAAATTTGTGTACAGGCAGGATCCCACATTTTCATATGCAAACAGCACTTTCACATAGGATAATTTCCAACTAGCTGACCATTTGCAAAAGCAATTTTCTGCCTGTGAAATTCTGTACTCAAAATATAGATGCTTATATTAAAAACAAGCATCAAAATATTTACAATAAACCCACTAGGTAAGTAAGCAAGCAAATTGAAATTTAATCTGACACATAGCTACACTGGGACTGAATTTGGTCATCAGTCTTCAAAATATTCAGATAAATCCAGGTATTATAGGGGTTTCCAAATATTTGCTTATTAGCACAGCAGTCCGGATGCTGAACAAGGTTGTTAAGCTAATAAAATGTTGAATAGTATATAAGTTTAGAGGTACACAACTGAACATATAATTGTGCAAATTAAGTTTATTTCATTAGTCTGCTACAATGATTCTATTTTGAAAAATCATGTGCTGTCTACTCTCTTCCGAATTAAAACACAAATGCTTCAGGGAAAATTCCAAAACATAATAAACTGTGTCTACTGTGAAGAAATGTATATTTGGGATTTATCAGCAGGATCAGAATGTTTTCTTCCCTGTAGAAATCTCTTCCATCTCTCATGGTGATCTCTGCCCCTCTCTCTTCTGCATTCCTCAAATGTTTTGGCCATCCAGGATGTCTTCCTATTTATTTCTGACACAGCACTTTTCAGCCCCTTGAACTAAAGCAATAAAAGTTACTTAAAATTCATAGCAATATTACAATTTTTGTTAGTTTTAAAATGCATATAAAATATCTTGCTGTAGTCCATCACTACCAGCCATACTACTGGTGCCAGTTAGTAGATTCTGTCTCTTGAGGAGAATGTTTGGTTTTTCAGACACAAGAGCATACCTTGTACTTTGAACTAGAATTTCATTTTAGATGAAGGAAAACAACCTGAAAGGAAAGACTGAGAGAAAGGAAGCAGTACAGTTGTTGCAGAGAAAGGAAGCAGTACAATTGAGGCAGTAGCAATGACATTTAGGACTGGATATTATTGTCAAACCTGGGTATGTGAAGTTTGGTAACTAAATCCACATTCAGACTCTTAGGAAACAGGACTGATTTTTTCATATGTGCTGAGCAACCACAGTGCCAAATTACTTCAGCGGGAGCCATAGCTACTCTACAGCTTTTAAAAACTCTCCAACACACAGAGGCTGAATATGGATTCAGGTGGCTAATTTCAGGTGCCCAAGTTCTAAAATTTTGGCTTTCGCACATTGGGTTCAGAGACCTTTTTATGTCGTATTCTAATTGCATGAGAGGGCTGGGACTGTCCACTTCAAGGGCCACAATCTAAAATGGTGGTTTGCAGAGGGGATGTGTACCTCTGTTCAAATCTTGCCTCAGCCTCAGTAATAAACATATATTCCAGTCACAGAAGGCCATTGATGAAAAGATTGGCACTCTTACTAATCTTCTAGCAACTCTGTAATTCTTGTGATATTTTTGTGAACACCGTTCACATACAATATATCACATTATCCACAGTGAGCCTGAGCTTGTGAGGTGCTGACCACTTCCTGTAAGCTGCTGAGTCACCTAAAGCCATCACAAGGCACTCAGCAGCCCCACTTAATATCTGGATCGACAGCCAGAACAATCTTCTTTCTGATGAGCTCTTATCCTCTAACAAGTTACGATGAGAGCAGCCAAACAAATGATACCTCTTTACTAGAATCAACCAATTATTTTAATTATTTTATTAATTATGTTCACCTGGAAACTCTTTTTTTCCTTCTTCATAAAAAGTGTAGCAAATAATAGTTCTGATTTCACAGGGAAGGATACACAGCCCCAGCTTATTTCTTTTTAATTTGTTGGCAGAAGCGGTGACAGGCATTCTTAGGAAAGGAGAATTTCAGACAATATTTACTGCAATTCATTTTCTTCAAAGGAAGTAAAGTAAAGCTACATTTTATTCAGACAAATGGCCTTAATTCCATGTCACCATCTGCACTGAGTTGACTGGAATAGTACTTATGAAACAAAGGGCTGGACTCTATGAAGAAATTGACTGACATAGCTATAGCAGAATAAATATTCTACCATGCTGTAGTGGGGCAGCTGCCCCATTCCAGTAAAAAAAAAGGGGTTAAAGCAGCTTTGCAGAGGGTTGTGGCTGGGAAAAACAGCCAAACTAGGCTAATTGGGGAAGCAGCCACAGGTGTTAGAGGGTTGTGCCCAGGAGTGGGAAACAGTCTCTCTCCCGGCTGGGAAGGAGCAGGGCCTGGCTGCCTGCAGAACAGGTTACCTGAGGTTGAACACTGCTGGGGGGAATAGGCAAGGGAGCTGGGCAGCTCCAGCCTAGTAATTCCCCAGGCTGTAGGCCTGAAGTGAGGCCTAAGAAAGGTACTGGGCTGAAGGGAAAGGCAGCAGGTCCAAAACCCCTATTGCCTATGATGACTGGCTGTTACACTGCAGTCTGCCCCAGGAAGCCAGGGCTTGATGATGATTGGCAGTAGCCCTAGACTGAGGCAAGGTGGGGATTTGAGGGTTGGGGGTTCCCCAGGGAGGGGAGACCCAGAGGCAGAGTGTGGGGGTATTGCCAGGGGGCAGCCCCCCAGGAAAAATGGCACCGTGGTCTGGAAGGGTCACGGGGGCCAGCGGACAGGGAGACACTGCCCAGCAGAGGGTGCTCTGAGCTGGAAAGAGCTAATTCCCAGAAGGCCAGCAGGAGGTACTGCAGGGGTGAGTTGTTGCATCGCTATACATGGTTATTCTAGTAGGACTTCCTTTTGTTGACATTCTGTTCTGGAATAAGTATGACTTTATTCTGGAATAATTAATCCATTTTCAGGGTAGAGTAGAATTTGACACACCTCTCCCTCTTCCCACAATTAACCCTGATAGTTGGTTAATTTAACTTAATGCTCACACATGGAAATTTTTCAGGTTATTTATTTTTTATTACTCAGCTAGCAATAAGTCAGTAAAGCAATCTAAGGGATTTAGACACACATATTCTATTTATTTGAATGAAATGTGTCTAACTCCCCAAGGTTGCTTTGAAAATCTTTGCCACATTTCCATTTCTTCAAGTGTATTATTTAAATAATGGGCTTGGGATTAGCCACTGAGTGGGTTCTGTGGGGTTACAAGCTGGGGTGTGCAGGACAGGATGCAAGAAACCTTTCCCCTCCCATGATAAACCAATGCAGACAGGCTACTCACAATTATAGTTCTTGTCCTCCAGGGTGTTTTGAACACTAGGCAGGGAATCTTAAGAACAAACATTCCCATTAGAGCTACCACCTATTCAGTTGTGAGGGCTTATCTACATCAAGCAGCAATGCCCATTATGGGAGTGTGATTTCTAAAGCATACCTTTCAAAAGGTGTAGACAGAGTGCTCTGGCCCAGTGATACCAGGTGATCACTTCTAGAATGTGCATTTAGCTTGATTTTCCAAAATTTAACTAGTGCAAAAATATTTTTATAATCAAAGGTCACCGTCTGGTTACTGAATATTCTGTTACATTGCCTTACAGTTCAACTTCATTGCTCTGAGTGTAATAAGGTACCTAGTAAACACTAAGGGTTTTGAAAAGTATTTCTTATAGATAAACTAGGCCTGTCATAAAATGTCAGGCAGATTTACAATTAAAACACATAACTTACATGTCAACCAATGAATAAGTAATCCAGCACACAGTTTCTGATGTTGTTGTCATTGTGGTGGTGGTACAGTTCACATCCCTATGGTTAATTTGCAACCATTTTGTTTATTACAAATCTGTTTTCATAGGGACATAAAATTAGACTTCTAAATTTGCTCTGGGCTGAAACTTGGTATATAGTGCACAATCTCATACTGAGTGATTTTTTTCTTCCCCCGCTCCTTACAAATAATGAGAGCTGTTTCTCCTTTTGAGTCTTCTATAAAGTTGGAACTAATGTGGGAGACAATTATTTAATTTGCAACTGGTGCTGAAAGAACCAAACGTTATTGTAGAATTAAAATTCTGCATTGGAGTTTAATAGTGGAATGGTATGTAAGCATGTTGGGGCTGCATGTAATGATATCATATGGTTCATTCTCTAAGTATACACTGCCTCTTAAGGGGTTATGGAAGATGTATACTGGATTTCCCTAAAGTGGAACTCTCCTCTGAAAAGCAACTTAGCACCAGCTTGCTTAGTAAATCTGCTTTCTTCAAATGCTCTGTATCACAGCTGCAGACTTTTGTGACAAAAATCAAAACGTTCACTGCTTTTCATTCCTTTTAGCGTGTTGGCATCAAAGTAACTGAGAGAGTGAAATGGATTCTGTTTTTTGAGCATCATTAACAGACATTTTTATCAAATTTGAACCAGTCACATGTGCAATCCCACTCTTACTGAACTGGGGTCATTTAGGGCATAATTGGAAAACAATGGGGTTACACAGGTGAAACCAAGAGCTTATTCTGGCCACAGAACCTTATTTTACTTGATGATCTAAGTAAAAGAAAAAGTCCAACTGGATTCTCAGATCCCACATTGAGTTTACAGGACTGGTAACCAGAGGAAAAAAACATACTACTTATAAAATAAACACTAAAGTGCATCAAAATGTAACCTTTCAAAAAGAAAGAAGTTATTTTATCTGAGTTTTTAATTTTTTAAAATATTTTTCTGTGAAAGCATTTTTTTTTTTAAAAAAAACCCCTTTTTCAGTTATCAACTGTTCTAAATTTTTGATGATCTTTTCCCTTTCTCATGGAAAAAATGTTGAAATTTAACTTTTTTTTCTGCTGTTGCAAATGTGAAAAAAATAAGAGACAATGTTACTTTAATGTTTTATAAATTCTTTTCCATTGGTGGTGGTGGTGAGTAAAATATATGTTCAGAAGTGAGTAAAAGTAACATAACTGCTGACTCTTTGTTTTTTAAATATTTTTCCAAGGGAAAATAGTTTTAAAGGTGAGGGGTAGTTGGTAAAAAACACTCTCTCATACTTTTTCCCCAATTTTTTTCAATGGGGAGGAAATTAAATGAGAATTTTTCTTCCCTCTCACTTTTTCTTTTTTTTTAATTTTACTCTCCTTTTTTTTTGGGGGGAGAGAAGAGCAGAAAGGGATTTATTTCTTTAAAAAAGTAAAAACTCAGGGAAGAAGAAATATCACTATATCTCAACTGAAGCTTTTTGATTTTAATAAAAATATTTTTCATTTCAAACTTTTGAAGAAAAAAACCCAATTGTTTGTTTTTCTTTTCACTAAAAAATTTTCTGACAAAAACATTTTTCATTGAAAAGTTTGCAGCGTTCCCACTGTGCACATTTGAGCTGCCTACTATCTAGAGACAATAAATGTTGAACCCTGGGATGCCATTTGTACAAAATCGTTTTTCAGAGTAGAACTATATAAGCAGTCATCACCTTACTTGTGATACAATGCAAAGCCTTCAGCAGAATGCCATATTCTCAGTATAGGAAAATACTGGAATTTAAAGTGTTTGGCCTGCCTTTACTCACTGAAGCCAACGGAAGATTTGCCTAAATGCAAGGTGAAGCCTAAACTGCATCATAGTAAATGTTTCTTTTTTAGGGTTCCTTACAGTTTGAACTCTACTGGAAAGTATATTGTATGGAATAATATTGCACTGACAGGGGAAATAGATGATGCGATCTAAGAGGTCATTTTGTCTCTAATTTCTGTGGGCTAGAATATTGGCTCTTTTGTAGATCTATCATCTGAATCATTGTCACTGTCTTTGAACGGCATTCACTAATCTGAGTGAGACGTCATTGAAAGATTTTTTTTGAAAGCCTCTCATTTGTCTGCCCTAGATCACAGAGGAGATAATCGATTTGAACTCAAGAGATACCTAGCACTATAATTTCATGTGTTTGATTTGTACCTAGTTAATGACTCCAGGGTTTAAGCCTACCTCTGACTAGCAGGGGGTGGGAGGAAACTTCCCTGTGTGCAGATTATCCCGTATTTGCCTATTGCTGTTTTCCTTGCACTTGTTCTGAAGCATCTGGCACTGTTGAAGACGGGGTACCACAGAGTCCTGTGCTACATGGACCACTAGTCTGATTCAGTGTGGCAAGACTATTTTCCTAATCGTGATGATTATATCATACCTTGACCCCATGTTACCATGAGAGATTATAGCTTTGCAAATTGTCCACTTCATTTTTATGGGACCCTCTTGAATCTTTCAGATCCCATAGTACATGTTTGCAGTTAAATTGCATCTCAGTAACAGGGACTAGTAATACAAACTATAGTTTGTTGTCTTGAAATGCTTGCATGAATTCAGTGTTGCTGTTTTTAAAAACAGTGTGACATCCTTAGTGCTGACTGACACAGAAATGTCAATCTACCTTTTAAGTGGACACTGGGACCTCAGCCTCTTTTATCCTTGGCCTCTCTGCTGTGCTTGTTGACAAGGATGCTAATCATAGGGGATGTATTTATGATGCGAATGACATATGTCTACTATGAATTATACTGAAATCACAAGCTCAGTCCAAATTAACCATCCTATTCCTTTCAGATGGAACTACTTTTATTGCTAAAATCCTGGTTGGATTTAAACTGATGACCTAAAATAGAAACCTGTGTTCCCTTCCCAAGTGCAAGTACCATGCATACAACATAATGGTTAATTTAAACAGCAGACAATGTTCATCCAGGTTTAATAGATTCATATATTTTTAGTTAATTTTGTTCTGTCCTTAATTAGGATGATAATTGATATTGATCATATTGTAAAGAGCCAGATTAAGACAACCAAGACACAATCCACATTTTCTGGCATCTTTATAGGCCCTGGGAAATGTCCCAGAGTCAGGGGGTTCTGCACACAGGGCTGAGGTGGCAGAATGTCAGCTGACATATGAGGGAAAGAATGAAGTGTGCCAAGGAAAGCAGTTCTGTAGCTGGTTTCTGCTATGGAATGACCAGGAGAGCTGATGCTACTGAGTGTAAATTACAGCAGCATTGTGGCTGTTCTAGTTTATGCCAGGGGGTGGAGCTAAAATATAGGAGGTATTTAGGTGACTTAAAGCTAACTTTGCCTCCCCTCTGTTCCTGAGCTGAGCATTGCTCCAGAGGAATGCAAGATCTGCACCACAGTATTTAGTAGCTATCAAACTTAATGGTAATAGTGCAGGTAGTTACATTTTGATCTTCTACCCAAGTCTGCTATGAACTATACATGCACATGTATACCCACACTGCACAACATATCTCATATCTGCTTACTATGCCACACAATCAATTTATAAAGTAATTTATAAAGTAATTAAACTAAGTTAAAAGCCATTTTTTCAGCATTCTATCTTACTGTTAATCTTGAGAGACTGCACTATCTGAACAAGAATATTTACCTGATTTCTCTTGGAACAGAAGAGGTAAGTTTAACCGATTTTGCTACCATAGCAAAATGGGTGGCACCTCTCTAATAATTTTATCCCATTTGAAAGTTTATCTTTCTCCTCTAAATGTCTGTGATGGGAGTTCTAAATGCTATTGAGTCAAGATCAAATAAATAAGTATGCTAAACTGCTCATGGTTGCTATGGTAACTCACTGCCATTGCTCTTATAGGTGAAATGCACATTTATGCCTTTACTTTATTTAATGAAGAAACCATATACAACAGAGTGGCAGAAACCCAGGCTCATTAAATCATTAAGCACGGCTCTTCCCAAAGGTTAGCCATTACTTATGTCCATCTCACTGGATAAAGGGGTGGCATCCGGAGGAAATAAGATACCATAATTAAACAGACCTACGTTCTTTGTAAATTAGCTTTCAACAACCCTTCCCTAGAAAATAGACTAATATGTTTTGTGGATGTGGTGTTTATACCAGTAATAATGCCATTATTCATAACACTAATAATACCCTTAATGAAACAGAACATCTAATAAGATATCATCAGCTTTTTAACAGAGCTCTGACCTCCTTAGAGAAAACTAATATGATGAACAAACTTGCTTTTTTAATGCTTTCAGCCTAAAATAACAGAAATGTATGGCTGAAAGGGACATTGAGATCCTCTAGTACAGCTTTCTGTGCTGAGGCAGGATGAAGTACTCCTAGATCATCCATTACAGGTGTTTGTCTAACCTGTTCTTAGAAACCTTCAGTGACAGGGATTCCACAACCTTCCTTGGAATTTCCCTAATATCTAACCTAAATATCCCTAATATCTTCTAAATCTTCAGATTAATCCCTTTACTTCTTATTCTACCTTATACCTTCAGTGGATATGGAGAATGACTGATCACTGCCCTCTTTATAATGGTTCTTAACATATTAGAAGACTATTATTGGGCATCCCCCCTCAGTCTTTTTGTCTCAAGACTAAACATGCAGTTTTTTTAACATCTTTATCATTGGTGAGGTTTTCCAAAGCTTTGATCATTTTTGTTGCTCCCCTCTGGACTGATTGCAATTTGTCTGTAACTTTATTAAAATGTGGCATCCAGAACTGGACACAGTACTCCAGCTGGGCTCTCACCAGCACTGAGTGGAGCCGAACAGACTACCTCCTGTGGCTTACATACAACATTGCTGTTAACCCACCGCAGAGTATTAGCCTTTTTTGCAACTGCATCACATTGTTAACTTGTATTCAGTTGTTCATTCACTGTAGCCCCCAGATCCTTTTTAGCAATACTAACACATAGCCAGTTATTCCTCATTTTGTATTTGATTTTTTTCTTCCTAAGTGGAAAGCACTGCAGTTGTCTTTATTGATTTCATCTTGTTGATTTCAGACTGATTCTCCAGTTTGGTGAGAGAGATAAGCCAGAACGTGTGTGTGGCTCAAAAGCTTCTCTCTTGCCAACAGAAGTTTGTATAGTACAAAACTGAGAGACCTCCAAAGAAATCAGGCAGTATTGGATTGCTCATCTACAAACAGATCTTTGCATGGTAAATTTAAATGAAAGGGCTATTATATGTGATAACTTCTTAAAATTCTTATCAAATATAACTAGTTGAATGTCATCTCTCAAGTGTTTCACTATGCTTAACATTTGGTTGTGATGCTGTATGATTGATTTTGACCATTTTTATCATTGTTGCTCCCACTGCTACACAGTTGCAATAAATCTTGTTCAAAGTATGTCATGTAAGGTGTCAGTGGAAAAGTCATGACTTGCTAAATAAAGATTATCCCATTTATATGCATGTATCATTTTTGTATCTGACATTATGAATGTTGGCTATGGACTGGCATCTTCCACATGTGTTGCATTCCTGGGTAACATCACCTGGATAGAATTTACATTACAGCCAGATAGCTAGTATTGATGGCCTTTACTCCAAAGGGCCAATGCTCCCTCCCTCCCCCACATGGTTCAGTAAACTATGAAAGTAAATGTAGTTTTAAAACTAAGGGCTAGGAGGAGGAGTCAATAGGTGCGAAGGAGCACGTGACATCCCTTAGGGGATCTATTAATGGAGATTCTCTATGTACTAGTAAGGAGGAGAGGATGGAAAATAATACAGGCTGGGTCTCATGAGAAACTGCCAAATGGAAAAAAAGTCCCATGCAATTACATCATGTAATGGCAAAAGCTAAAAAATGACAAGTTTTTAAAGTGTTTGTATACCAATTCTTAACATCTAAATAATATGGGTGAACTAGAGTGCCTCATATTAAATGAGGATATTGATATAATAGGCATCACAGAAACTTGGTGGAATGAGGATAATCAATGGGACATGGTAATACCAGGTACAAAATATATCAGAGGACAGAACAGGTTGTGCTGGTGGGGGAGTGGCACTATATGTGAAAGCATAGAATCAAATGAAGTAAAAATCTTAAATGAACCAAACCATACCATAGAGTCTCTATGGATAGTAATCCCATGCTCTAGTAAGAATATAGCAGTAGGGATATATCACTGACCAGCTGACTGGGATGGTGACAGTGACTGTGAAATGCTCAGGGAAATTAGAGAGACTATTAAAATAAAAAATTCAATAATAATGGGGGAGATAAAGTTTCTTGACACCTTAAATGACTCCTTTTTGGAGCAGCTAGTCCTGGAACCCACAAGAGGAGAGGCCATTTTTGATTTAGTCCTAAATGGAGCACAGTCCAGTCCAAGAGGTGAATATAGCTGGACTGTGTGGTAACAGTGACCATAATATAATTACATGTAACATCCCTGTGGTGGGAAAAACACCACAGTAACCCAGCACTGTAGCATTTAATTTCAGAAAGGGAACTAAACAAATATGAGGTTAGTTAAACAGAAATTAAAAGGTACGATGCCCAAAGTGAAATCCCTGTAAGCTGCATGGAAACGTTTTAATGACACCATAATAGAGGCTCAACTTAAATGTATACCCCCAAATTAAAAAACACAGAGAACCAAAAAAGTGCCACCGTGGCTAAACAACAAAGTCAAAGAAGTAGTGAGAGGCAAAAAGGCATCCTTTAAAAAGTGGAAGTTAAATCCTAGTGAGGAAAATCGAAAGGAGCATAAACTCTGGCAAATGAAGTGTAAAAATTAAGATGGCAAAAAAAAAATAAAAAATTGTAGAATAGCTAGCCAAAGTCTCCAAAAGTAATAGCAATCTTTTCAAAGTACATCAGAAGTAGGAAACCTTCTAAACAACTAGTGGAGCTACTGGATGCTTCAGATGGTAAAGGAGCACTCAAGGACAATAAGGCCATTGCGGAGAAACTAAATTAATTCTTTGCATCAGTCTTCACGGCTGAGGATGTGAGGGCGATTCCCAAACCTGAGCCATTCTTTTTAGGTGACAAATCTGAGGAACTGTCCAAGATTGAAGTGTCATCAGAGGAGGTTTTGGAACAAATTGATAAACAGTAATAAGTCACCAGTCCCAGATGGTATTCACCCAAGAGTTCTGAAGGAACTCAAAAGTGAAATTGTAGAACTACTAAATGTAGTCTGTAACCTATCATTTAAATCAGCTTCTGTACCAAATGATTGGAGGATAGCTAATGTGATGCCAATTTTTTAAAAGGTGATTTTAAAAATCCAGAGGTGATCCTGGCAATTACAGGCCGGTAAACCTGATTTCAGTACTGGGCAAACTGGTTGAAACTATAGTAAAGAACAAAATTGTCAGACAAATAGATGAACATAATTTGTTGGGGAACAGTCAACATGGTTTTTGGAAAGGGAAATAATGACTCACAAATTGACTAAAATTCTTTGAGGAGGTCGACAAGCATGTGGACTCATAGACTTTAAGGTCAGAAGGGACCATTATGATCATCTAGTCTGACCTCCTGCACAACGCAGGCCACAGAATCTCATGCACCCACTCCTGCAATAAAATTCTCATCTCTGTCTGAGCTATTGAAGTCCTCAAATCACAGTTTAAAGACCAAGGTGCAGAGAATCCTCCAGCAAATGACTTGTGTCCCACTCTGCAGAGGAAGGCAAAAAATGCCCACGGCCTTCCCAGCCCCAAATATTGCGATCAGCTGAACCCACAATATGTGAGCAAAACTCACCAGCCAGACACCCAGGACAGAATTCTCTGTAGTAACTCAGATCCCATCCCATCACAGGCCACTAGGCCCATCTACCACGAATAGTCAAAGATCAATTAATTGCCAAAATTATGTTATCCCATCATACCATCTCCTCCATAAATGTATTGATCTTACTATTGAAGCCAAACAGGGTTAGGGTTAGGCCCAGTTATATTCAACATATTCATAAATTGTCTGGGAAATGGGGTGAACAGTGAGGTGGCAAAATTTGTAGATGATACAAAATGACTCAAGGTAGTAAAGTCCCAGGCAGATTGTGAAGAGCTACAGAAAGGATCTTTCGAAACTGGGTGACTGGGCAACAAAATGGCAGATGAAATTCAACATTGATAAATGCAAAGTAATGCATATGGGAAAACATAATCCCAGCTATACATATAAAATGATGGGGTCTGAATGAGCAGGTACTACTCAAGAAAGATCTTGGAGTAATTGTGGATAATTCTCTGAAACTTGCAGCATGACTAGTACATGAAACAGTGAAATTTCCTTGCCTCCCTCTTCTCCCACCACCATATGCATGTTGATTGTTCTGCTTGAAAATTCTCCCTCCCAGATTGCGGCTTCCAGTCTGACTGGGTGGAAGTATCTGGGGCAGGGGGATGCTAGTTCCCCTTCTTTCCACTGCCCCCTTTCTATGTAATTTGCCTCTGCCTGCCCTTCCCTGTCTCTGGCGCCAGGGGGTAACAGCCCCCTGTTTTCCCGAGGTCATCCTTCTCCATACCCCTGGAGCCATGCTGTGTTACAATTCTATTTGCTGCTTTTTTGGACCATGCTGCTTCACACGCTGGCTTCCACCCTCCATGTAATCCTGCAGCAAGCCATGCACTGGAGCCTCTGTGGCTGTTACCCAGCCTGTTCTGAGTGATGAGGGGAGGGCCTAGACCCAGGCTGACCTCTTCACACCCCTCATTCCTAGGTGGGGAGTCATCCACCCCGCTGACTGCTCTTCCAGCAGTTTTACATCTCCCCTCCTCCCCCAAGTCAGAAAGCATTGCCACCTTCTCTCCACCAGCCAGACAAACCCCTCCCTGCTTACAGTGTAGGGAGGTGAATATAAAGGAATGAATATTCATTACAAACAATCCAATGCTCAGTTATGTTTGTGTAAGCTATTCATCAAAAACTATGAGCAAGAAGCAAACTTGGAGAACTTGCAAAAGCTGATCTGCTCAGTATTTGCAATTAAAAAGACTGCATTTGTGTCTACTAATAGCTAAATCAGCTATGCTGATAATACCATAAATGTTATTACTTTTTTTCTAGAATACCCTAACTTTCGGACAAATGATAGTGTTTAATACATCAAAGGAGCTGGGGTGAAGGTATTTCCTGCCTAAGTTTTATAACTTCTATTTACCGGTCATTCTCTTGTTTTCTGAGATCCAGCTTTCTTTATTCTCCAAGTTATGAAGCATGTTTTACAGTCAGTTAATGGTTTGATTTCAATAAAATCTGTTTGAATTTAGCAAGAAAAAGTTTGCTATATTTAAATTAAACTGATCCTGGATATATTGACCCTAACTCTAACCATACTATCTTAAATTATCTTAAACATGAATTTTGAGCTGTAAAGTTTTAAGTATTTCAAATGGTCAATAATAAAATCAGCAATAGCAGTACTTTAACATAATCATGTTCATCTGTAGCAGAAGGCTCTCAAATATCAATAGGCAGGTTTTTAAACTGTCTTAAGGGGAACCACAGTAATTAAAAAGAAAAGCACTGCTGGTCTGATTCCTTCAGAAGCAATAAACCCTTTCATCATGTGTTAATCTGAAATTCATTTTAAAATCATCAGACAAAACTGTCCTTGAAACAATCCCTGGTTTTATTACTCTATTGCAAACCAACATTTAGCATACTTCAATTTTAAACATACTGTGTATATTGCAAAAGAGATTTTTTATGTCATGAAAGTGAAGAATCGGAATAATAACCCTGCATGTATATGGTCAATTCCATAATCTCATTTACTGACATTCTATAATTATAGGCTTTTACAAGGGAAGTCTAAAGTCAATCAAATTCTCTGGAACTCTTCTGTCCACCACAGACATTATGTCTGTGTTGCTTTCACGAGCACTGACATTTGAACAGGAGATATCCATATTCATTATATTCCCTGTAGGCATTCAGAATGATAAAGGGTGAGTGTATTTCCCCAATGTTAGATGAACGTTAGTCATGCTTGTTTACTAATATTGGTTGTATTTATTAATTAAATGCTACTCCATAGCATTACATTGGATCAGCAGTTAAAATGGATTAGTTTGCTAAGACAAACTAGAGAATAGACCCAATGGCTGCATTTTCATATAGGCCTCCAACTTTCTGTGCCCAGCTTTAGCCACCTAGGACTTGATTTTTGAGCATTATTGTTACTATGCAGATCTCGATCTATTTTTTTCCAAAATATTGAATATTGTGAACATTGGCTCACAACAGCCTTCTCAGGAAAAATACTAAGGTAGACCATCTTGTACCTAATTCTTAGACAAAGATGTTTGCTAGGATAGCTCCAAATATGTATCTGCTCATTTAAAAAACATGATTAGAATGTTACCAAAAAAGCAGCTATTTAACAGTCAACAAAATTGTAGTAAAGGTTCTGCAAACTATACTGATTTCCCTGAGAAATCATTCAAATGCACTATGGGAAGAGGGCAGCAGTATAGTTAATGTTACTTACAGGAAATTTGACTGCACATGAGATAATTACAATACTTTTGTATTTAGTCTGACAGTTGAGCTACTGCAGTGTTGCTACACAAATAATCTAATTCTTCTTTCTTTTTTTTTGCACAGCACAGGTGACTTATTACCAGCATTGTGTTATAATTACTCTGAATAGCAGCTGAGAAAGTCACAGTACAGTATTCTAATGAAGTATATTTAGTAATTACCAGGGAAAAGCAGTAAGACCTTTCAGAATGCTTTTACATTGAGTTAGCAATAACTCATCTGTGACATGCTATCAGATAATGTAGGGTCTGTGGATTGTCAAAGAAGATTCTTATTTATAACTTGTATAATGTAAATCTAAGACCCAACCATGCAAGGTGCTAATCACTTTATCGGATCAAGCCTTGAATATATCAATAAGACACATATCACAAGCAGAAAACAGAGATACAAAGCAGGTGAGGTAATAGATTTTATTGTCCAACTTAGTGAGAGAAACAGTCTTTACCTCATCCACTTTGTCTTGCTGATATCCCGGGACTGACACAGCATACAACCAGAAAACAACAGAAATGGAACTTTCTAAAACCAGGAGGAGGGTACACGCTAGTTCCTGTTTGACAAGTGCCAATAAAAAGAAGTCCATATCAGCCAATGCCACCGACGTTGGCAAGCTTATCAGAGGTGTCAAGGACTGAATAAGACAACTAGTATCCCTCCAGGTCAAGTTTAAGGAAAATTGGCAGAACAGTGTGTCTGGTGTAGCTTGCACTACTCCCGTCTGGGCTGTGCCTGTTATGTTGATAGATAGGACTTCAGTCTCCAAGGCTGTTAAAGCAGAAGGGGCAGGGCTGGGGGATCAGTATCCCTCTGCCAGCCCACCCACGCTGTCCAGGGCTCCAGCCCGGGGTAGCTGCTCCTTTTGCTCACCCCCATCGGCGGCCTGGGGCGGGTGTGTGTGTGCAAAAAGTGCAGGGACATTAAAGTGCTGCCGCAGTAGGGATCCAGCAGGGCTGCTGATGTGGGGGGTGCAAAAAGGGCAGAGATGTTAAAGCATTGCCATTAAAGTGCTGCCGTAGCAGCATTTCAAAGTAAGGCGGTAGGGGCTGGTATAGGCAACCACTTTTTGCAGATAAGCCGTACCGACCCATACCGGCCCATACCGCCTTACTTTCACCCCTCGTTAAAGCACCACTTTTCATAAGCATTACAGCTGTCTTAGGCTTTCCTTGTGAATTATATGAATCTTGAAATCGGTTAACTTTGTATTTATTTTGCAGCCTTTATTTAGTTAAAACAGCTACCTCCGTTTTGACAAATTTAGTAATAACATTTGCTCTCAGACTGTCTGGATGTCAAGTTTCACCTCAAAATGCTGTGAAGGTACAGTATAAATGCCTTAAAACTAGGGGTTTGGTGGCAATGCTGACTGCTCCTCTTCTAATGGCCATTCCCTAAAATAGTAAAATGGAGAAGCAATGTAAGAATAGTGTGAGGAACTTCCTACTGCTGTGCTGTGTTAAGCTTTCCAGGGCTGTCACGTCTCACGAGAACAAAATGTGCTACAACTAAAATATGTTTAATTATCTTATCCTGGAGTGACAGAGCACATCACAGAAGGTCTCTATGCTGACACTAATCTTCAACAGAGGGCAAGAGGTGACATGGAAGCATGCTGCCCAAGGAGGAATTCCTCTCCATTGCACAGTCTGATATAACTGCTATCAGGAGCATTAAGGAAATGTGGCTTGTACGTCACCCTTAAGAAGTACAGTATGTGCTACTTCGTCATCTTCACTAGTCCGTGGCCCAAGGCTATCTCGATTTCCTTTCTCCACCTTGTCTAAGAAGACTAGCACAAGAAGCATCACTAACCTGCAAATAGCTCTTGTACTCAAGGGAATGCAAGAATTGCCACTGTGCCAATGCTCGCATCCTTTCTCTCTCCTTTTGTGCTCTGCACAATTGAACCTGCAGCAAATTACCTTTCTGCATCAAAGGCAGAAATGCAATTTGCTGTTGCAACAGGGATATTTTGAAGGGCCTTCTGCAAAATTCCATCTTGGGGGAAAAAAACATCCTCTTCGTTGTAACCGAATGAGAATGTTTATGTCTCTTCAACAGAAAAGAGGGGCAAATAACTCAACAGAACTATATCTTTTATATGGAATTAAACTTACTTTTTAAATTAGCCAATTTTGATGTAGCTTTTTGAAGGCATGTTCTATTTAATATTTATAATATGACATACATATCAGAAAAGTATGAGAACGATACACATTAGCTGTAAAACCTTTAAGGCTAATGTTGCTTGCAAAACAATCACCAATATGATATAGTAGCTACACATAAATGTTCAAGTGTATGTAAATAGGAATGTAAGGTTTTTCTAGTGCGAGTAGTCGCCATTTATTTTAAAACATGTTTTTTAAAATAGAAATCCAGTATTATGTCAGGGCAACTATAACATTTCTTGTTTGTGTCAGGAAACATCTAACACACTTTTAAGGCATTATTTAAAATAAAAAATAAATGTGAATTGAAATGCATGGGGCATCTTGCAAAGAAGTGATGTTAGTTGCAGAGGCATGCTGTAGATGCAGACATGGTGCTGCTAACTGATTGACCTCTAGTTAATTTTTTTCTGATTTTTTAAAATTAATTAATTAATTAATTAATTGTGAACATTAGCTGCCTGTTCAAGACAAATGTTGTCTGGTCTCTATCGCTCAGTTTTTTTCTGGCAATGGAACCCATCCTTGCTTATAAGAGGTTAGATTTCAAAATCTGATCAGTTTAGACCAATAGTTCTCAACCCTAGAGGTACACAGTGGTCTTCCAGGGGGGTACATCAACTCATTGAAATATTCGCCTCATTTTACAAAGGCTACATAAAATGCGCTAGCAAAGTCAGTACAAACTAAAATTTCATACACACAATGACTTGTTTATACTGCTTTGTATACTAAACACTGAAATGTAAGTACAGTATTTATATTCCAATTGATTTAAGAGATATAAGCAATTTTTCAGTAATACTGTGACACTTTTGTATTTTTATGTCTGATTTTGTAAGCAAATAGTTTTTAAGTGAGGCGAAACTTGAGGATATGCAAGACAAATCAGACTCCTGAAAAGGATACAGTAGTCTGGAAAGGTTGAGAGCCACTGGTTTAGACAATCTTTGGTTCATGATCCCTTCATTCTTGAACATCTCTTGAAACACTATGATGGACTGACTTTCTGAAGCATGGGTTCTGCCTCCACAATAAGCTATGGTTCTCTTTATATCCAGATTATAAGGATCTGCTTCCTTGGACACATCTTCGAAGGAAGGAAGCTGGCAAAATAAAAATTTTATTCATTTAAAATTCAGAAACTGCTTGGGGAGGAATGTGGGGGTATACAGACAATACTCTGGTACGCTGAGGATGGCATTAGAAATGCAAGCTATCACCTCAAGAGCACAAGTGCAGAGTGGTTTCCCAACCCTGCTTGCAGGCTAGAAGGCTCTGTAGCAAAGTGTGCAATCCAAATCAGTCTGGAAAGAACCATCTTAAAGCCAGGTGGGGTGTGTTGTGCCTCACTTCCTTAAGGAGCAGCCTGTTTTTTCTCTCTGTGACCACACTGTAACCCAAAATAACACTCTATAACCCCCATATGCACCACTCCTATATGTTTATATTTTGTACATAGTAAGCCTTGTGAGGCGTCATTTGAAAAGTCATGCTTTGCTGAAAATCATTATCCTGTTTAAATGTGTATAGCATCACTGTATATGACATTTTGAGAGTTTGCTATATGTTTGTAACTGGAGCATGTTGTAATTCTGGGGAACACCCACAATCTAGCTCTTCAGAGACAAGGGGTAGCTAACACCCAATCCGTTGCTAAGAGACCATTGTTTGCTTAGTTGGCCATTCACCACCACAGAGTTGTGAATTGTAAATTTCTTGATTACCTGAAGGATGGTCAGCAGCTCACAAATGCTATGGGAGGTGCCCAACACTATGACACAGCATGGATCTTTCCAGCATCTGGAGAAGAGTATAAATGAGGGACAATGACATCATCACTTTGCCTGCCTTTCCTCCCTCATCTCTACACAAGGAAACAAGATCTCCTGGAAGACAATGAAAACTCCATTTGGACTTTGGGAATGGCTGGTCCTAACCAGAAGGCATTCTGGTTAACATGAACTACTGTGAAGTTTCGGGTGAGAGAAATCCTTTTACTTTTGGAATTATAGGCTTGATAAAGTACAGGATTTAGGTTATGGTTTTGCTGGCATATAGGGTCTGGAATGGTGACATATACATTTCTTAGAAGAAAGTTTATCTAATAAGCAGATAACAGATAGCCATATTATCAAGATTAAGTTGGTCTAAATTATCTAACAAAATTATGGGCATTATTTCCTTTAAACTCCCAGACAGAGCCCTCACCACTACCATCCCACACCTCACCCCCCTGTACCAGTCTTGCCTTTGTATTCAGTGGATTAGGATTTTAGAAGAAGAAAAAGACTGTTGGTCCCTGCTGCGCTACCAACCGGACTTTTCACTGCCCGATTGGGTATATTTTATAGTAATCAGTGTCTTAGGACGTTGAAGGAAGTTTCCCCAAAGGATTAATTATTATCTAATATGTCAAAGCCTTGCCTCAGATTCCTGACAAATGTATGGTTTATTTAGTGACCCAATTAGAGTTGAAGAGGTGGAAGACGCTATCTAGCTTTTGTATTATGGGAGAGGTGGGCAAATCACTGGCTCCAGAGCCACAGAGCTTTAAACCACAACATTCTGGCTGATTTCTAGATATGGTCTGTGATAGATAAGAATATTAAATCCTACAAACCACATCATGGGAAGCAAACATCATTTTGTTTCATAAATCACATGAAAGCCAATTACAGTGTGTCCTTCTTAGAGGAGCTCTTCCACATATTAGCTAACATTCTGGAGGCAGGCTTTGTGTACCAGGGACATGCACTTCAGACAGCTAGCAATTTTTAAATCCCATCCATTACTCCTATTTTACAGTCTGATTTTATTTTTAGTGAATGGAGTCAAGGCAGACAATCGGGTCAAAGGCTGTCTTTTATTTTAATCTCTCAAACAAGGAGGAATATTTTTAAAGTAAGTAGATACAGACTCAATAGTTGAGCAGCAGTAAATTCCTTCTACAAAGAGGGTCCAGCGGGGTATGCATTTTATCTGATAGGATTGTGGAATTTCTGATACTAGTCACCTGCCCCCTCTTCTGAAATGATTAGTCTGAGATGAGAAACGCTGTCTGGCCCTATGTGCAGATGATTTACTGGCAGTCAAAACAGAACTAGGAAATTCAATACCTTCCTTGATAAGATTCATTGACAGATTCAGCAGAATATCCACCTAGTGGATTAGCTATAATAAATCAGAAGAAACACTTTAAAGATTTGCAACATCTCCTGACTTGGCCCCAGTTTTTAACCAAGCAAGCTTCAAAGCAAAAAAGGTATTTCAAAGTGTTAATGCCTATAGATGTCTCATAGACTTTAAGGTCAGAAAGGACCATTGTGATAATCTAGTTTGGCCTCCTGCAGGTCACAGAACCTCACTTACCCGCTTCTGTAATAGACCCATAACCTCTGACTGAGTTACTGAAATCCTCAAATTGTGGTTTTAAGTTACAGAAAATTCATTATTTACACTAGTTTGAGCCTGCAATAGACCTATGCCCCACACTACAGAGGAAGGCAACAACAACAGAAACCTGAATCTTTATCAATCTAACCGGGGTGGGGCGGGGAGGAAATTCCTGCCTGACCCCAAACACGGCTATCAATTAAACCCTGAGCATGTGGGCAAGACTCACCAGGCAGAGACCTGTGAAAGAATTCTCTGTTGTAATTCAGAGCCCTCTCCATCTAGTATTCCATCTCGGACCATTACGGATTTTTGCTACAGGCTGGCTCTGATCATACCATTCCATCACACCATTCCCTCCTTGAACTTATCAAACTCAGTCTTGAAGCCAGTTAGGTTTTTTGCCTCCACTGCTCCCCTTGGAAGGCTGTTCCAGAACTTTACTACTCTGATGGTTAGGAGCCTTTGCATAATTTCAAGCCTAAATTTGTTGATGGCCAGTTTATATCTATTTGTTCTTGTGTCAGCATTGCCATTTAACTTAAATAACTCCTCTCTCTTCCTGGTATTTATCCCTCTGATGCATTATCGAGAGCAATGATATCTCCCCTCAACCTTCTTTTGGTTGGAGTAACCAAGCCAAGCTCTTTGATTCTCCTCTCATAAGGTAGGTATTCCATCTCTCGGATCATCTCTAGTAGCCCTTCTTTGCACCTGTTCCAGTTTGAGTTAATCTTTCTTAAACATGGGAGACCAGAATTGCACACAATATTTCAGATGAGTTTCACCAATGCCTTGTATAATGATACCAATACTTCCCTATGTCTACTGGAAATACCTCGCCTGATGCATCGTAGGACTGCATTAGCCATTTTCACAATCGCATCACATGAACGGCTCATAGTCATCCTGTAATTAATAAATACATGCAGGTCTATATTCTTCCACAGCTTATTCTATTTTTTGTTACTGTGTGATCATTTCCTGTTTTAATATAAAAACAGGTTTCTGTATGCAGTTATATCAAATTAGCACAGAGCCTACCAGGTTGGCTACATTATTCATAAAATTCATGGCACTGTTTGGCATTTTAATATTAGAAGTATGCCCAGAACAAATTTGATCATTTTAATCTTCTTCTAGAAAGCCTTTTACACTTCCCACAAATACTACTTTCAGATCTGAGAGTTTCCCGCACCTTGATCTTACTTTCCCCCCACTACTTTTGCCTGTCTTTACCCTGCTAGCTTTATTTAACTAAAAGTGACAAGAACATTCCCTTAATCTTTGCCTGGTAGCCTAGTCAAATATGATATCCTTGACAAAGATTTGGTAATCTCCAAATCCAACAGTCTTTTTCTTCTTCTACAATTCTAATCCACTGAATACAAAGGCAAGACTATATATCCAATATTAGTAAAGGAAATAATGCCCATTATTTTGTTAGATAATTTAGACCAACTTAATCTTGATAATATAGTTACCTGTTTATTAGATAAACTTTCTCCTAAGGAATGTATATTTCACCATGAGTTACTCCACTCCCTATACGCTGACAAAACTTTTATTTTGCTGTAGATTAATGTTACCACTCAGTCTAGTTTATGTAGCCTGCACTATTTTTTAGATAGTAGAAGAAGTGGTTATAACTCTAAGGTAATATAGATTGCTACATAGATTATAATCTCTTTGGAGCAGAAACAAGTTTTTCATTGTGTGGGATTTGAGTGTCTATGCAGAGACAAAACCAAGAAAGGGCAGAAACTCTGAGTCTTTCAATATATAAGAAGCCGAGAAGCAGGGAGGTGTTTACTAAGGAGATGTCCCTTAAGGAGAATTTCGGAGGATGTGCTACCCAGAGGGATGCTGGAAATTGTAGGTTGGGCAGCAATGCATAATCATATTGTCTAGCCATCTCGTATTCTGGATTTATCTGCAGAATAAAAACAAAAAAACAAAAAAAAAAGAAAAAAAACACCTTGGTGAGGTAGGGAGACATGATTATCCCCATTTTACAGCTAGGGAACTGAGGCACAGAAGATTAAATGATTTGTACAAAGTAACAGAGCAAGCAACTGAATAGTAGTCACCCCAGAACCCAGCCAGCACCCTAACCAATTTGGGAATCCTTCCATCCACCCACTTCCTTCCCATATTCTTTCCTATTCTCTACCATAGCCTGGCCCTTGTCCTGAACCTTACAGAGGAAGATTCCCTGGATATCCTACTTCCCCCTTAATCTTTTTCACATCGTGGATCAGGAAGCGCTTTTAATGCCCTTCCCCCTTTCCCAGCATATACTGCTACAAGA
Organism: Dermatemys mawii; assembly: GCA_007922305.1. Classification (NCBI taxonomy): domain Eukaryota; kingdom Metazoa; phylum Chordata; order Testudines; family Dermatemydidae; genus Dermatemys; species Dermatemys mawii. The sequence goes on along the minus strand of ML677334.1, from coordinate 36,082,496 downwards.
ATCTATCTGGGACCCATATCTCCCAGTATTCTCTTAAAGGGCCAAAACCACTTACACACATATACGTTTGAAAAGTATTGTTTATCTTCATTGAATTGTTTTATGTAAATCTGAATAATTTATTTTAAATTATGACCACTCTTTAGTTTTGTTTGGTGGGGGAGTAAGACAACAGTCGGTTTGTCAGTTGGTAGGCAGAATTCTTGAGAGGTTTGAAGCGAAGAAACCAATCATTACCACTCATTTCATCTTGTCTTCCTTACCTTTATGAAGATACAACAAACTGTGATAGCTGCAGTTGAAAAACTATTCTTTTGAAAGTAAGTAGTTTCAAGAGATCCAAAAAGGACCTTTCTGCATGGTATACAATTCTGCACCATTATCTTCCTTTTAAAAAATTGCTGGGTAAGTATAGGAAATATTAATAATAGCAGAAATATTAAAATATTATTCCTATATTTGCGATGCAGAACAAGATTAGAAAAAAATCCTGTTTAAAACTTTGTTTTGGCAGAGTCCAAATCTAATACATGTATTAATTGCCATTCACTACCAAGTAGCCTCATTCTCAGGATGAAGGTTGAAAGCTATGCTAAATGTTATTGACACTGGGTAGCTGGTCCCCATGTATCAACTAACCCAGCTCCCTTGGACTGGAGCTAGTGAGCCCAACTTAGCCAATTAAAGAGGGCTGGGCTACACCTGGGACTATAAAAGGCTGCTAGTTGTCATCTGGAGAGCAAGGACTGAGACAGGCTGAACCATGGGGAGGGAAAGCCGCACTGGAGTGGAGATTGATCCTGTGGGGAAACCCTGAAGCAAGGGACCAGGAGCTCAGGGAAGCAACCCTGTGGTCTCTGCTCCAGGAAGGGATCAGAGCTAACCGAGGCTGGGCAGCTGCCAGGAGCTGGACCTCCACATACCCCTGGGAGAGGTGGCCCTGAAGTAGGATTGCCAGGCATCTGGTTTTCAATGGGAACACCCAGTCAAAAAGGGACCCTGGTGGCTCTGGTTGGTTCTTCCACCTCCCTGCACCAGCCCAGTCAAAGTGAGCGAGTGTGGGGGCTGGAGAGTGAGTGATGGAGAGAGGGGGGATGGAGCGAGCAGAGATGGGGCCTCGGAGAAAGGGCAGTGCAGGGGTGTTTGGTTTTGTGTGATTAGAAATTTGGCAACACTACCTTGGTTGCCTGACTACTAGTAGCCCAAAGGGCCCTGGGTCAGAGCCCTGTGAAGCAGAAGGGTCTGGGCTTCTCTCCCCACAATGCCATTGGCAGTCAGGGATTGCAGACATTACCATGAAGCCAAACTCCCCAACCAGACCCCATGTGAGGACCATTACATGATCACGTCAGCTGTACAATTATTATTGAGGCTAGAACTTAGGACCTGTTCTCCCCCAAACAGTTCATATTACTTTAAGTAAAAATCATCATTTGAATATTGTAATGTTCTGGCCAGACAACAGGGGAGCAACATAATCACTGGAACGGGTCTAAGATTCTATCTGCCAGAGAGCAGTGGTTCATTTACACATGAGGCAATATGGGACATCACCTGCTAATGGTTGCCATCTTTCACAACATCCTGTTCACTCTCTCTCTGAAATAATGTATGCGATATAAGAACAAATGACTTCATCAGTTGGCCACTGGAAAACTTTTAGTCCCGTGAATATTTTTTTTTTTGGCAAGAACTGTATGTGATGGCTCACTGAGCTGGGAAATAGGATGTAGCATCGGTTGCTATCAGATACTGCCTGTAACACAGTTTGCTTCTAGAAACTGTAGATACCATTTTAAATAGTGATCAAAGGTAGCATTTCAACATGATTATTTAAAAAAAACAGCCCCAAAAGGCCAGTAACTCTTCTTATGCTTGGTAACATGTGTTTTCTCTCAGGACCTTTTATAGGACCTTTTATTCAGTGAAGTATACTATACAACGAACAACTCTGTTAGTATTCACCATTAACCATATGAATTATTCAAATGTTGCACTTTGCTGTCAGACAAGTGAACTGTGGATGCACTACAAAAGTGATTTGACATATTGGGCACCTATTTGATAATACAAATATTTCAATGATGGTGCACATTTGAGAATTAGTAATGTATTCTGCATTTTTTTAATTATAAAAAAGTACTTGAAAGAGCTAACTGAGGATATATAATGTCAGTCCAATTAACTGACAACTGGTTTTCAAAAATTATCCCACCTGCCAGGGTTTTACTAAAAGTGAAGCATCCCCCTAATTACAGTGGTTTAAAAAAAGAAGTGTTTTCCAGCGGCAGCATCTCAGAACGTTATCCATTGAGAATAGGGAAGAATTGCTATATCTCCAGTGTTATGTTTTGGTAAGTCTCATCTAGTATTGACTTTTTTAATGGGGGCAATTTTTTCATGGTGAAAATTTGCAATTTCATCTGCTGTTCTAAATTGTTCTTTACACAGCAGATTTATTTTACCACAGACATAGCTGCATTTCCTTGATGAGCTGAGCAGGGCCAAACTAATTCATAAGCAAATTCCTACAGGGAGGCAACAGAGAGTCATACAGTACAGGCTGGACTGAGCTGTGGATCAGCCATGTATGCCAGGTCGCAACATCAGTCAATTTTGGCCTTTCTGCCCTTTGTCATCGAAGCCATAACCTAAGCAGGATGAGCAACCAGCTCCAGCAGATCCACAGCATTGCTGACCTTGCTGTGGTGAGTGTATTGTATGGCTGCTCATTCTTGTTCATGGGAAAGTAGGGGCCCAGAAGTATGTGCTTGCCGATGGTCCAGTGATTGGTTAATTCAGCCCTGGAACTGAGCAGAGTAATACTGAGACATAACATGTCTTGCCCATTGGTCCTTCCTGCAGCTAAGAGATCTGAAACAACCAGTTTATTCAATCAATATAATCCCTTGTTCAGATCAAACACTAAGTACAAACCCATTCTTTTAACACATTCTTTGTTGAATATTTGAAATCATTTAATTAATAGTTTATGTGAATGTATTGTTCAATGAATATATGTCTTTACTCTTGCTTGAAGAATTTGCTGTTCTTATTAAACTAGTCACCCAGTATTACTGGTCCTTTAAGTCATATTTTATTGTTTCCCTGATTGGGTAACTCCGAAACTAACAATCTACTTATCACAGTTCCTGAGGTAACTGTACCTCTGCCCCTTCCTGGTCTTCTTGGGGGCTCTCTATTTAAGGGTCAGGCCTTTACCCACCACTTTTCTCTGAGCAAGATCCCCCAACTCACTTCCTCTAGGCAAGAGATTTAGGTAGTGGTTTCTTTGGCAATTAACTGGCTATCTCAGCAGGTTAGACCTTAGCTCAGCACCTGCTGTGCTGTTTGCTCAGGAGAATGACTTGAGATCGTTTGTCCGTGACCAGTCAGCCTTCATAAAGCTGTGGTCCTTGTTGTGCAGGAGTTTTGCACATCCTGCCCTGGCTGCCAATGTCCTACACCTCCTAATCTGTGCTATGAATTCACCTGTGTGGGTCAGTTTTTGGGTATATGTTAGTCACTTTACTGGATTCTGCTGGTTTGGGAGATATTCTCTGTACTAAAACATGGAGTATTATTGCTGGACCTGGTAAGAATTCTCCAAACAGAAGAAACTTCAAGAAAGTGACCACCGTACCTGTATAAATAGTGTGACAGAGTCAGACCAGAAGGATATAAGAGAGTGCTGGAAGGAAGGTATATTAGTCTCAGGATGTGCAGGTCCCTGTTCCCTGGATAGCCAAACAAAGGCTACTCCAGGCCAGTCAAGACACCTGGGGACAATTAAGAACCTTCTAGAAAGGAGTAGAAACAGCTAGCCTGATTGGGACACCTGAAGCCAATCAGAGACTGGCTGAATCCAGATAAAAACCTCCCAGTTAGTCAGGTGGGCTGTGGGTGTCAGGAGCTGTGGGAAAAAGTTATGCTGTTGATGAGACTGGGTGGTGGACAACATATCATACGCAAGGAAGGAGGCCCTGAGGTAAAGGTGAAGTGGAGTTGGAAGAATCGGGGACTGCTGTGGGGAAGTAGCCCAGGGAATTGTATTGTGTTTTGTGGATAAAAGGTCAGCCATCTTAGCTGATACTATTAGGGTCCCTGGGCTGGAGCCTGGAGTAGAGGGTGGGCCCGGGCTCCCCTCTTTTCCATCTTCCATACTGGCCTGTGATGAAGGTAACTCACTAGGTGGTGACTCTTGCCAATTATACTGAGAAAGGGAGGTCACTCTGGGGCCTAGATGAGTTTCTGAGGCCTCTAAATTTGCCAGGAAGCACAGGACCCACAAGTACAGACTTGGAGCTTTGTCACAATAGTGAACAAGTTATTAAAGTGTTTGCAGAAAAAGAAAGCAAGTTTTATAACAAAATTCTGTAGGTAACTTCAATGTAAATTGTTTGTCTTTAGCTGAAAGGTACAGATCCAGATGAGTAAATCAACATGTACAAGTGAGATACCACTTTGTTTGTTCTACTGCTTTACTTGTAAATCAGTGATTCAATACCAGGCAAAACTTAATGCTATATAGAAAAATAAATCAGTTCTTACAAATGGCACAAACGTTTTTTCTTCATTGTTTACCAAAGGTGAAAAACAGTTACTCCTCACTTTTTACAGTCACTACTGTAAATCACACAATCCTAATGTTAAATAGCAAGATATAGACAACCAGGTGCAATCAGCATATCTAAATTTATCACACATTTGTTTTATTTGAGGATGTAACAGCTGGTGTCAGTTAATAGGTTACTAACAATGAAGTAAATTTTTTTCCTTTTAGTATTTATCCTGCCTCAGAGCTATAGAAATTATTTGCAAACTATCCTAATTTGTGTTAGCTGCTGAATTTGAATGTAATCATTTCAGATTTTTTTGTTATTTAGTGTACTCTACTTAGGATGAAAATTGTTAATGAAGAATCAATTATCTTGGCCAAAAGTAGACTTTTATAACATGTTCCATTTCATATTTTTTCTCTGGATCTAACATCTGTAATTTTCAAAAAATAGCATTTACTTTATGGGCTTTTAATGTTGTAAAGAGGAGAGCAAGAAAGCTTCTTAGTGTAGAAAAGAATGAGCTATTGCCAAGTAGGACCCTGTTCTGCCAGATGTAGAGTGCATCAGCTCCTGGAGTTGAAGCTACTCCGCACCTCTTGAGAGGCGCTTAGCAGTATGATGGATTGGGCTGTTAGTTTTCTAAAAACCAACAATCACAGTCTGTATAGTTTTTAGGATATTATTTAAAATCAAGGATCATATTCTGTTCTTAGATATCTGTACATTGCAGACAATGGGATCTGTACACATGTACAAGGAGAAAAAAAATTATGGCATTTGTTTCATGGAAACACTTATAATTGTCATTACAGGTATTCTTTCTGCTCAGGAGTCTCTGGCAGCAGCTAGGAGATTTGCATTTTACCTATTTCCATCATCAGTGAAGTCATCTAGAAACCCAGACCAACCCTGAAAGCTTTCTTAGGTACTATCACTGAAATATTGAGTGTCTACTTGAAGATAAAGAGACTTACTCCTTAGGAGTGAGCAATTAGTTCAAACTTTTGTTTCCACTTACACACAATCTACCATATTCTTTGCTCTTAAATTAGATAAAACTGAATACAACAGTACTACTATAATCTGCATATACTCTATTAAAATGCATATTACTTTTAGATAATTTGTGCCTAGTTTTTGCCACTAAAACTTTAAGTAAGACAATAGTCAGTGCAGTTGGGTGTAATTCTATCTGATTCTGGTGATCTCCCTTCACTTAGGACCCAGTACCAAAAAACCCCTTATGCATGTGCTTTATTTCATTACCATGAGTAGCTCCATTGATTGCAATGCGGCCATTCTTGGTAGCAATGTTAAGCATAGGCATAAGTCTTTGTAGGGTCGAGGCTTTAAGGCTTGATCTTCCAAGGTGATGAGCACTCTAGCACTAATCCAGCAATGCATGTAAGTGTATGTTTAATTTGTGAGTAATCTGACTAAATGAGCAAGAAAGTTATTGATGCAAGGCATTATCTGTTGGAGGCCTAGATTTGCCAGAATTCTAACTGCTCTCATACTTAAGCATGTGGTTATTTGATTTTCTGGGTTCAATCTAGAGGTCTCAACACTTTGCAGGATGGAGATCTTGATCATGCTCAACTATCACTGAAATTAATAGTAATTGGACATGCATAACTGACGATCCAATTTACCCTAAGTATAATGCTAAACCCTGTATTAGTGCTTCAGTAACTGTGGCTAGTACCAATTTGAAAACATTCCTAAAATATATCATTTTGTCCATTAGAATGAGATGTAGAGAAGCAATGAAATGCCTAAATCATAAATGTTTGTAAGATTTCAAATTACCTGGGGTTCATTAAGATCACACAGCCCAGTCATGAGATCTAATCAAGACTAAGGAAAAATTAGAGTCTACATAGCTTTCAGACAGCAATTAGGTTGACAAATTACACTACATTTTGCAGTTTAAATTACCATGTTGCTAAAATGACACTTTGCATTACACTTAAAATATACCAGCAAGGAAAAGCTCATGACCTACAGAAATTAAGAGAGAAGATTCACTCCTGTTATAAACAGGCTTTGTAATATACAAATACAGCTATATAGTGTAAGGTATAACAGTATCTTGTAAGGGCTGGTGTAACTCATTTTGCCAGCTTGACAACCTTAGGGTAATAGTGGATTAAATACACAAACAAACTTACTATTGCACAGATTTCCAAAAGAATTCCAGGAAAAATCTTCTACTTTACAATGGCAGAAAGATTAGAAAGTCATCTTTCCATTCTGTGTTTTAGTATTACATTTTCATCTCAATGTATTGTAAAGCAAATACAATTGGTGTTAAAATACAAAAAAATCAGTGGCATAGTTAGCTGAGTGTGAGGCACTCAGTGTCAGGTACTACGGTAATAGGGTCATAAACTTATCTTGTATACCAAGTTCATGATGAATGAAATACTAATAACTTTGTATATAAAATACAATCTAATATGTTTCATACTTATTTACAGACCAAAGAATAAACCCTTGAAGCATCCCTGTGTATTTTGGAATAATTTCCCTAAATATCTGAAAAGGAGGATGGGATTGTGAAGATGGTTAAGAGATCCAGGTTTATTGTTACACTGTTCTCAGCCACAATTGTCTATTTCAAATGTAATGCTTGCTTGAAAATCTGGATTGTAATGCTGTAATTAATTATGTCTGCACAGATGAATTTTCTGAGATCCCTGAGAGCTAGAGGTGGTATGTACCTGTATAAAAAAATCACTTGTATTTTATTGTACTTAAAGCCTATGATGGGGTGTTCACTCAACATCAGCCCTGAATGGTTAAGGTGGCACAGATAGGGCCACTTATCTTTATAGACCACACCTGGTGGAGTCTGGCTTGACTGAGAATGACTAATGGCTGATAGAATCCAGGTGGGGCAGAAGCTGATTAAGGTATAAAGCCAGGAAGTTTGTCATGGAAAAGGGTTATAGTGTGGAAACTCATAGTCATTCTCTGGGTTTATAGAAGAGGAAGAGGAAAATGCTGTGGGATGCTGGCCCTGAGGGAAGAGTTTACCCAGAAAGATGGAGGAGAAAGTCTGTGGGAGGCAGAGTGGAAAGCAGACCAGGGAAAGAACAGAGAGGTTAGAGACTGTGCAGGCCTTTGACTGCTGATTGTATAGTGCCTAGACTGGAACCCAGAGTAGTGGATGGGTCTGGGTTCCCCTGCCAGCCAGTGGGAAGTGGCACAGGATTGTGGGAGATGCCAACTGGACTGTGGATCTGGAGGGACTTTGATACTCAGGAGGCGGAAGGACTATAAGACCTGGCTGGAAGGCTGAATCACAAGGAGGAATCAATATGAGTACATATGCATAGAAAGAGATTGGGGAGAGGGGGAACAAGGGAAAGAGGAGGTGTTGGATTGGTGCACAGTGGCTTCTGGTGAGCATATGGAGCAACTGCACGCAAAGTTCTGCTCAGCCCCTGAGCAGAAACATGCTTGGTTGCTCTGTGGTAATAGCACATGTGCCGGCAGGTGCTCTGCATGTAGGAGCTGTGAGGAGCAGGAGAACACTAAGCACAGATGGATGCTTTAGAGAAATTAGCTGCCAAACTCTGAGAAGTCCTGTCTGAATATGTGAAAAATCTCAATTTGCAAAGTCTTATAACTGACAAATTTCAAGCTCTTGCCCCAAAGCATAGAGGGGATAGAGTGTCTCAATGACATGACTAGAAGATTTTTTTTGTTAACATGGGGAACTTAATAGATACTCCCCTAATCCCAGTCTCAGAAATGGTTTAACCATTTTTTTCAGAAACTTTCCCAAAACATTCAGCCTAAGAGATCCATGGCATGGAAAATTTCAGCTCAAATGGTTGAAAGTGTGGCAAAATTATAAGCAACCAAAGAGGGCCATACAATGGAAAGTGCTGGAAAACTACAATATGTAGCTTATACAGCTCTGTCTGTAATAAATTGGACCCTGCTATTTGATTTTTATTGCACTGACTTATTAACTACCTGGTCATATAATTATTCTCTTATTACAGCTCATAGCTTTTTAGTATTTTAATAATTGTAGGCTCATAACTTTAATTTATTTTAATGGCCTTATATAATTGTAGGGTCTAGAAATGAGACCTATTTTTACAGCACAATAAGCAACTTATCCTTATTGTAACTGAGTTTTAACACCATTTTCTTTGTTTACATAAGGAAGTAAATGTACTATAGCAGTTACCAGATTGTTGTAGAACACCTAAGAAAATGATGACTTTTTAATTGTAACCACTTTGTATCCAATTCCACTCAAAAATCACATTGATTTGTTCCTAACACTAGACTTTGTGGCATTGAGGAATTATTGATTTTTGTTACGATCTCTTCATTTCCTTCCACCCTCCCATAAATTGAAAGAAGATCTTCTGCAGGACACTTGCCTATTTGTACCAATCCATTTTTCACTGACTTAATAGCAAGGAGTGAGGTTTTGAGCAGGTTCATAATGATTCAAAGTACTTGGGAAATGCCAAGAAAAGGGCAGTATCAGAAATCCACAAATATATTTTCCTTTCCCTGGGCTAGATGATTCAGATATTCAATGGCAACTATCTAATGTATATACCTATTGTTACTTTTGGAGATCCAGTCCTGGTCCCACTGAAATCACTGGGAGAAGTTCTGGGTCTTAGTACATTGTTCAAGGATCAGCAATCGATACAGTTGTGGAACCTTTTCCGTTAACATGTTTGCCATTTAATTTCAGTCAATTTTGCAACCCTCAGGGGTTGTCTTTACAGGGACATGCAGGAACACTAAAATGAATTAGCTAAAAGTGTGAAGCTAAAGTGTTTTAGTTAAAACCCTGTATGGATGCTCTCACTGAGAAGCAAAATGACCTTGGCTTGCTGTAGCTTAATCACCTTTGAAGGCTATTAAGACCACTTTATTTCTGAGTAAGCATCCACACAGGAGTTTATTGCACTTTAATTACTGTAGGTTAATTTCACACCTTCAGTTAATTCATCTTAACTTTTCTGAGTATCTGCATGTAAAAACACAAAGTGATGAGGTAATATCTTTTATTGGACAACTTCTGTTGGTGAGAGAGACAAGCTTTCATGCTATACAGAGCTCTTCTTCCTGTAGACAAGCACTCAGGTTTTTTATCTGTTTTGTTCTGCACATTTCAATGAAACAGGCTATTTGTGCATCAAAGCATATAATAATTTAAATTTAGCTTCAAAATGTATCTGTTCTCATTCAAACAATAACTCTCAATATAAAATGTCTTATGTTTAAAAGGGCCATCTTATGTCAATAATAAATACAAAAACTCATTGTAGCATTGCTTTTTTATTGCAAATATTTCACAAACTTCTAGCTTTAATATGTTTCACATCCTGCGTTAACAATGTCTGTAGCAGATAACTGTTTGAGTTTAGTAAGAGTGAGAGCAGCTGGTTCCAGTTGTATAAGGGATCCTCTCTGACCTGATTGAAGGAGGAATAATAAAGAAGCTATGAAGGAATGCCTTGGGCTTGGTTTTAGGAAGATGAGGATTGAGGAAAAGCCCTGAGGGAATTCCTTCCATGGCTCCCGGTAGAAGGCCCAAGAAAGTTCAAAAGCTATTGAGGGGTCAGAATATGACCTCTTCCTTCCCAGCTTGTGGAAAGCAGGACAGGCCCCTGTTATCGGTGTTACTTTTAAGCCCTCTTTCTTTTTCTGTTTGTTAGAAAACTGGCTGTGGGGAAAGGGATATCAAACTTGAGTGTTTGGGCTGTATTTTGATTACCGCTTATGGTAGAGCTTGGTTTACATTTCAATTTTCATTTCCAATTTTCATTTGCTTTAAAAATAGTCATTGTCCTTGGGATGTGAGGGTAATAACAGTGTTGTCCCCAGCTGCTCTTTGTTTATGTTGATGATAATTGTCCTGCTATCCCTCAGAAGTTTTGAATATTTAGCAGAAGGTAAGTAACCCAAAGAACAATTCTCGTTTGAATGTACAAAAAAGGTGGGGGTGGGAGAAGGCATCTGAGTAGTGTATGATGAAAATGGAAGTACTGATGCCAGTACATTGAAATCAGACAAAACAAAAGATGCGTGGTTTAAAACACTGAAAAAAGCAGAAGCTGCCCTTCCTGAAAGGGAAAGTGGAGAGAGGGAGGAAAATGGTCATGATCTCCTCCAGCTATTATCTATTCCATCACTGCTACATTTCTGGTAAATCATTTGAGAAGCAAACTGCCCTGTCTCTTTTTTAGTGTTCAGAGAGAATATTTGAAATATTTGTAGAAATAAAGCAAAAATTAGCTGGAAAATCAGGGGAAATGATAGGGCACTAGATGGGTAGGGAGTTACAATTCTCTGTAATCAGTTTTCCCAGACATCTGGTTGGTGGGTCTTGCCCCCATGCGCAGGGTCTAACTGCCATATTTGGGGTTAGGAAGGAATTTTCCTCTGTGTCAGATTGGCAGAGCCTCTGGGATTTTTTTTCCCTTACTATGGGAATTGGGGCATGGGTCACTAGCAGGTTTAAACTAGTGTAAATGGGGACTTCATTGTAATACTGTATAGAGTCTTTAAACCATGAGATGAAGACTTCAGTAACTCAGCCAGAGCTTAAGGGTCTATTACAGGAATGGGTGGTAGAAGTTCTTGGCTGCAATGTGCAGGAGTTTAGTCTAGATGATCATGATGGTCTCTTGTGATCTTAAAAGTCTGTGAGTCTACGCAATGTCCTAATGGTGAAGTCTGGGGAAAAGTCTACCAGAAGAAATGGCAGGACACCTTCATAAGATGGAATAAAGCATTTCTGAAAACACCACATGCAATACCACCTTACTCATCTTCCTTTTTCATTATTTCTTGGCCCAACCCCCAATGTACTGGATGGAACTCCTTTGTGCAAAGGTGGTGACTAAAAATGTGCGGAATGCAATTGCTGAGGAGAGAGACATTTTCCCTCTACCTGTGAGACCCAATATATGCCCTTGATTGGTTGCACTCCCAGTCAATTGTGAAACCTCAGGCCATCTGGATTATAGCAAGTGGATCTTTTTCTTGCAACTGTGGCAAGCACATTCCTGGTGGACGGTATTTAGGAAGGCATCTGTTTGCACTGGGTTTGTCTTTTCTATTTCCTCAGCATTATTAAACCCTTTCAGTACTTTAATTTCCCCTAATTGTATTAGCATGATTTATGAAATGCAGAATAATACTGAAGCCTCCATAGTCATTAACTCCATAGCAAATGCCCTGGAATTTAAACAAAATGGAATAATCTGAGTTGATGCAGTGTTACAAATTAGCAAAAAACTATTTAACAAAATATTATGATTGTCTGTAATTTAAAAACAAAATATTATGATTGTCTGTAATTTAAAAACAGAACTGGTTAGTCATCATAACTAAGAGACTCTACATAACTGTTGAAGAGATGAAGCCCAAATGAAGAATACATGCAGAGTCAAAGTTTTGAAGTCTGGCACAAGAAAAGCAAGATCATATATGGAAGCAAACACACCACAGTAGCAAACCCTGGTATTTGCATGTGAAAATTGGATAGCTACAGAACTGAGTATCTGTTTTCATATGTGAGTGCCTGCTGCTTGTGCAAATGAAAATCTATTGCACATACAGCTGAGAATCTGCAATAAAGTATTATATTCCATAGAACTTAGTTCATTATCACTTTCAAAACCATGGGTATGTGGTACATTATAGGAGGAACTGTGATGGTAATGACATCTATATTTAGGTGGCCTAACGCTTTCTTTTATGAAAGGCTTCACTCATTTTTCTTGGCCTCTCAAATGCTTTCATAGGCAGCAGGCCTATGAAATTTGGCAGGGACAACCCCCTGAGGTGAGAGACATGCCTTTCTCTTGTCGTATGATATCCTTTGGCTGAGATAGAAACTCTTAAAAATCACTGATCCCTTACTCTAACTTGAGTTAGAGTGCCAAAATAATAACTGAACATGAATAGTCTACAAAGGCAGCACCAGCAAGCTCACACCATACTGGGACCACATGGGAGCTGTTGCAGTGGCAGCCAAAAGTGAGGGAGAATCGGGCTTGGTTGGACTCTCTTCTCTGATCATACATGGCCCTGACTTCATACACGATTCCAACATCCTATCCCCGTTTTGAGACAATAATCTGTTCCTGCTGCCGTCTGATGTAGGGAGTCATATTGCTTGAGTGGTATATATCTATGTTGTAATATTGGAGTTTCAGGGTTTATATCCCCTGGATGAAACATGATACAAGGTTGTTAAAACTGAACATGAAAGAATTTGTTTTTGTTTTTTTTGTTTTTTTTCTTTAAAAAATAAGCCTAGGAAATTAATTGAAAAACAAAACAACATCACAATAATGTTAGTTAGGTTGTGACGTCAAGCAATTGGAAATTTGGAAATGCTGGTTTGCAGTTGTTTTGTGTAACTTTAATTCTGCTTTTGGTTACTTCTGCATTATGCTAGTCTTTAATTACATGGTCACATACTATTTTTCCACAGGACCTCTGCTTCATTCAGTGCACAGTATGGATGCACAATGGATACCCTCAAATAACATTCTTTAAATGTTGACTTTCTGTATGCAATGTTGTATACAGGCTTGACTGTGTGGAATTTATTTTCTCTGATTGGACTCAAAAAACCAAAATCAATCCTACACCACCAACAAAAACTACTGACAATATTTTCATGATGCTTCAAATGAAATCTGTTTCATCAAATATCCCTCCTCCTCCCACCCTGGTTCCTAATCACAAGTTCATACTGACTGGTTAATGCGCAGGAATGATCATACATGTGTGGTTTTTTTTGTTTTTTGTTAAGGAAGAAGTGCAATGTATATTTGTTATGACAAAACACACAAAGGCCCATATTCAGTCCTGGCTGAAGCAATTTTGAAGTAAGGCAATTTTGGTCTTTCTGTATCATCTTTTTTAAAAGATGGGTAAAAGATTTGCTACTCTCATTTTGACTAAAATATAGCCAATTGTTTGACTACAGTTTTGGTTTGATATTGAAATTATTGAAGAGACCAAATAACCAAGCTTAATTGAGTTTCATTAGTCAAAGACTAAGCAGTACAATAAGGAAGGACAAGTGTTTAACAATGCAGTCTAGAGAGTAGTCTCACAGCATTCAATTTTGCCCTAAAATGCGCATTCAAAGCTAGCTGTATGTATAGTATGATTGTTTACACGTTAGAGAACATTTTACATGTCACTTGAGACTTCACCCGCCAATCAGATTTTTGTCTTGTTTTCCTGTATCAGCTGGTTCCTTTTCTATCTTTGTTTTTGGATATATTCTAGGCTCCAGTGGACTGTGGAAATACTCCCTATGTATACCAAGACATAGTAATGTATCTTGTTTCTGATGAGTTTTGTATTTATTTGCCATATCAAGAGCTGAATTCAGTTTTGTAACATGTTCTGGAATATAAGAGTGGAGAATGCCTGGTGATCCTGTCAGGGACACTCTGCTTAGGGACGGACTGCTCACCTTTTATGGGGAATTTTCCCTTGGTGTCAGACCGGCTGAACCACTGTGGGTTTCAGCTCTTTCTGACCACAGTTCACAGTCTGGGAAGACAACAACTAGCTCCCAGAATCAGATCAGTAACTGAGGAACAAGAAAGCACATCCATGAGAGTCTATACATGCAGCTCCAGAACTTGTTTGCCACTTCTTTGGGCTGCTGTCCTTGCGGGATGATTACAGGCATCTTAGCCAATTGTTCCAAATTCTGTGGCAATGTTTGGGAGACGAAGCGGTTAAGGATAAGAAAATATTTGAATATGTAGAGTGGGTCTCATAAGGTATCTACGTAGGTGAACCCAAATCTCTACTTGTGAGGAGGGCTGGATGGGAGCTTGCAGCTTAATCAGGAACGGCCTATCCAGGTGGTTGTGCACTGAAGGTGTCTGTGGGCCTTCAAGACTTACTAGGCTTGCAGGCTACCAGGTCAGAGGTCAATGGAATACCCTCTTGGTTCATTTGAGTTAAGGTTTAATATAATTCTATATACAAATAAAATTGCATCCAGAAGCCTGGAGACCAAAACAAGATACTATAATAAGAGGCCTGGACTTGACATGAGCCATAGCATTTTTGTGTATGGACTTAGTATAAGCCAAAGTCATCTTATATGCTTAGCCACTGTAAGTTGGAAACAAAAGCTATAGAGTCAGGACAATTCAGCTTTGATGCAGGCAGGCAGACAGAGAAGTATTGGCTTCAGCTGCAGCATTATTAATGAGGAGAGAGATGCATTCACAAAATCATGAGAATTGGAGAGAATGGATAAGCTAATCTTGAGTTTCTGCAGTTTCTTCCTGGTAATAAAAAGATTGAGGTTTTGCTGTTGCAAGGGTATCCCACTAAAGAAGCCTAAAGATAAGGCCTTGAGAACTTCTAACTAACTTTGAATAATACAAAAACTAATGAGTAGGCAGTGTTAGGCATGTGAACCTCTGAATAGTGAAAGTAATCGGTTAGTAATTTTTCGCATAGCTATGTTTTTAAGTAAAATAATTGATTAAGGCATGGGTAAGAGAGAGCCTTGTTTTAACTATATAATGAGGGTCAGAAAAGAAGCCTGTTGGATCTTAGCTCCTGGATACAGCTCATGACCAAAGCTGCTAGGATGTTTTACCCCAGCATGACTAGACTGTGCAGAAGCTAGAGCCCAGATGACACGACCCTGACTGGCCACTGGGAGATGTCCATCTTATTGGGAGTGTGAGCATCAGATGCTTGGCATGTGTACTCTGTTGATTTGTTGCTAATTGTTAATAAATACTTGTACATGTTTAAGGATATTTACTGTGTGAAGGCTCTTTCACTGGGAAAAGGATCTCGCAGACCCAATGAGCCCTGAATCCACCAAGAATGGGTGTTTGCCCTGAGCTCACGGAGGGCTAGAACCCTGCTCATGGAGATGTAGAGCCTTGAGCCCACAGAAGGGTAAAGTTGGGTCCCTTATGCTCTGAGTACCCATGAGGACAGGTAGGAGTGGGAGCCCTATAGTATGCACTGAGTACCCATGATGGAGGATGGGGTGGAGTTGTAAATTGTGTGTGTAACAATACGGCCCTGAAATTTTAGCTGCACATCTTAAAATAATTGGCATCATTTATGTTCCAAACCTAATTCCAAGTTAAGGGTGCTGTGATTAACTTTAAGTACTCTCTAGGGGTTTTTTTTAAGCACTATAAAGACAAATTTTAATAAATTAAAAATTCTTAGAATCAGCTTGGAGGCTGCTTAAGCATGTCACAGTGGAGAAACAGAAGCATCCTAAGTATGGAAGGGATCAGGAAAGCGAGGAACAATCAATGTGGCTCATTGCAAGGTACAAACAGCTAAACAGGTAGATGTCAAGAAACGGAAAGGTTAGTCCCAGTAAAGTCAATAGAAAGAAAAATAAACTGTCAGGTGAACATTTATACAGGATTTAATGTTTCAGAACATAAATCCAGGGCATAAGCCAACCACTAATTGCTCAGAGTAAGAAAGAAACTTCCCCATGTACGTGTTAATACATAGATGTCCCTTCCATAGAGGTTTTTTATCTCCATCTGACGCTTCTCATATTGACCACTGTGGGAGTCAAGATGCTGCATTAAATGGGTATTCAGTTTGGTAATATACATCCTGTCTCATAGAGTCGGGGGGCGCAGGTGGGGGAATGTCACTGCATCCCATTGACTAGCCAGGGCAGAGTGGTAGCTGTTTGGTTCTCATGCTCTTCCCTGCCCCATTCACAAAATGTAAACTTCTCCTTATGCTGCTAAAGCCTCTTGCATGCTTTAAGGTTCCTGTGGATCTGACCAATTGTCTGTTTTTGGAATCAGGAAGGAATTTTTTTTTCCATTAGGCCAAACTGGCAGAGGTTTGGTGGTTTTTTGCCTTCCTCACAGCATTGTGGAGGCTCCGCTGGGGTAATTTGGAAGGCTATTATTAAGAGAGAATATAGGAATGTGTAGTTTGTTGCAACTTGTGGCTAGTGTTCGGTGCAGATAAAGGCTAATGGGCTAGCTCTCAGAGACCTGGGATGCTCATGGATGGAATTTGTGCCTGTAAGAGAAAGGGGAGGCCTGAAGTCTTTGCAGACCAATGTTTCCCCTTGGTACTCTCTACCACACTCGAGGTGGTGGTAGTGCGGAAAGATAGGAAACTCAGAAGTGAGTTGAGTGCTCGGGGTGAGCAGGGTGGTCTACCCAGGGTTAGTGGCTATATAGTGGGAGATCTCTGACCCTGCACTGGATCCAGTTAAATGCCTAGCATGTGAGATGGGTGCGTGTATGCTGATCCAAAGTTAAGATAATAAAGTTGAGGCCTACTGCTTAAAATACTTTAAGTCACAGAACTTCACACACCCATTCCTATAATAGGTCCATAACCTCTAGCTGAGTTACTGAAGTCCTCAAATCATGATTTAAAGATGTCAAGTTACAGAGAATCTACCATTTATTCTAGTTCAAAGGAGCATGTGACCCATGCCCCATACATTCTGGTGTTGGTCTTTCACTTACATGTCCTGAGCAAACCAGTTTGACAGAAAAATCAGCAATATTATTATCAACCATAATACAATGAATAGTTTCAAACAGAAGATTGTAAAATAAGAAGACATTAAATTAACATACATGATTCTAACTCTAGGTGCCTGATTCACTAGTGTGAATTTACTTCAGTCCATTTTGACTTTAATGATGTTATACTTGCATGAAACGTGGTAGTGAATCTGGCTTCTAGCTATTAGTGAGAGTCTGCAGTGTCAATATGTCATTAAGATAAACCAAGTACCTAAGATATAGACAATCCCATTTTATGTACAGTTTTAAATTCCTTACAGTGCAGCATTTCCTGTTGGCACAGCAAAGGACTGAACTCCAGTGAGGAAATCCTGTGTTATTCCTCAATAAGTCCACAGAAATCAAATGTATTTAGGGCAGATTTATACCAGCGTAACTGACAGTGAAACTGAGTTTTCCAGGATACGACATTTTGTGGTCAACAACAAAACTACTATTGTTACAAAATGACTACATTCTATCCATTACTAATACCATTTTACCTCTAGATAACATCTTTCATGGTGAAAGATTCCAATATGGTTCACACAATACGGTTGACACTCCACAGTATGTACATATGTATATATCACATCAGCAAAATACAGCCATCTATGGTGGAGAGCAGCATCCAAACAGGGCATAAGGGTATGTTTACATTGCATTAGACACCTGTGGCTGGACCGTGCTAGCTGACTCAGACTCACAGGACTTATGCTAAGGGGCTGCTTCATTGCAATGTAGACTTCTGGGCTCAGACTGGAGCCCAGATTCTAAGACCCTGTGAGATGGGAGGGTTCCCAGAAGTCTACACTGCAATGAAACAGCCCCCCCAGTTTGAATCCCATGAGCTCAAGTCAGTTGGCTTGGGCCAGCCTCAGGTTTTTAATTGTAGTGTAGCTGTACCCTAAGTGCTCTGAACCAAATGGAAATGAAAGGAGGAAAATGTTTGGTCAAACACAGTACAGTAACTCTTATGAAAAGTGCAAAAGTATCTTTAATGTCCTTTCAGAGGACCAAACCTGCATTGCATGTCCTCTTGTCCATCTACCCTATAGTCATGTTGAAGAAGATAATAAGCTTTGTATGATTTGACCTGTTCTATGATCCCATGCTATCTGGTGGTGCATCAAATTATTTTAATAGCACCACCTAAATTATTTTCTTCAGTCTTTTATAGACAATCCTTGTACTTTTTATCTTTACCATGCAAATGCCTCTCTTTAGGTTCATACAATGTTTATTTAACCTGCTAGTTATTCTCGTCAAATATGATTAGGTGTTTTTTTTTTCCAGGTTAGTCCTGGTTTTGCCAATTTTATATTGGAGAGTAAAGAAAAACTAATCGGGGGGGATACTGACTTTACTTGAGGCTTCTCACTTTATTGCTCTGATATAATATTACAACCTAACACTCAATTAACATGCTAATTTTGAAGTGAGATGATTTGATTTTTTTTAAGTCCTTTTGTTTGTGTAAAAAAAAAAAAAAATCTGTTGCTGAATCAGAGGTCATTTATGGTAACCATTTAAAAAAATTCATCATTCACAGATCATTCAAAGGTGAATTTGTAATGATCATAGTTTTGACCATAAAAATTTGATTAAAACAGTACTTGTCATCTCTAGATCAGCAGTTCAAATCCAGGCAGATAATTTTTTTTCTGTACACTGCATCCCCTTCTTTCTTGCAAATCTCAGCTGATCCCAGGAGGTACAGAGAATTTCACAATGACTAAAAACAATTTCCACTGAAACAGTTTGTACCGCTGTGTAGTGTCCATAATAATTAATTTATGTAATATATTAATTAATCTGCTGCTAGTAGTGCTGTGTAGAAAGAACCAACAGTGGTTGTTTATGTTTTTCTAGAAGGTTTTTTCTACACACTTTAAATTTAATTTCAGCTTTGCTGTCAGTATAGTATAATTGGTTT
This sequence comes from Dermatemys mawii, assembly GCA_007922305.1. NCBI lineage: Eukaryota > Metazoa > Chordata > Testudines > Dermatemydidae > Dermatemys > Dermatemys mawii. Next base: position 36,063,432 of record ML677334.1, on the reverse strand, counting down.
CCATACTTATAATTTAATAATTCTTCAAAGGGCTAGCCAAGTATTTATAAAATATATTAAAAAAAATCCAATTTCCTATATAAAACTAAAAGGTCTGCAGATGAGTGCCACTTATTTAATGCCTTTGATTTTCAACAAGTTTAACAGTTCTTGAGAAGAAATGTTAGCAAGAGACTGGAAATCAGGACTCTTGGGTTCTAATTCCAGCTCTTGCAATGAGTCACTGTATGTCTTTGGGCATAGTACTTACATCTTATTAATTATTATTATTATTGTTTATTATGTATTAATGTGTATTGAAGTAACAACTGGACATCAAAATCAAGGATAAAATCCCCATTGTGTGAGGTAGTGTACAGCTATAATAAATATACAGCCCCTGCCACAAAGAGCTTACAATCTAAGGGTTGAATCATGGGCTGCCAGGAGCAATGGACAGTGCATTGTCGTATCTTATGCCCTAATAAGTTCTAAAATCAACCAGTAATGGCAAAAGCACTCTCCTGGTGCCCTGTAGTAACTATTCATGGATAAAGGAGGATCATCTAGGAAAAAAGAGTAGATAAAAAGATGGCATTATGATTTTTATTTAAATAGTACCTTTTGGGAGGGTAATGGGAAAGTCATAAAATAAAACCAAGTGTAAAGAAAAAAGCTATGGATTTCAGGAAAACAAGAGAACTGAGTTAATAGGCAATAAGAGAATATGAAGCTATTAGGAGCATGAGCCACATAGGAAGCCTTCAGGAGGCATTAGTATGTCTAATCATGGCAAAGGCAACAGCATGAATGATGAGCAGTATACTCCTATGTTTGCTGAAGAGTGGAACTCATAAGGACATGATTTACACAGCAAAGACTGAAAAAACAATGAACCGAGAATTCTAACCAACAACTATAGATTGTCTTGTGGTAGAGGAGGCCTGAATTCAAAGAGTAACATTCACAGAGTGCTGCTGCAGCAGAAGTTTTACTGGAGAAACCTCTTCATCTGGGACTAGACAATTACAAACTCATCAACCCGTTAGTAGCTCACATTTTCGTAACTTCAAGTCTTGACTTATTGCACTTCATAAGATTGCACTTGCACAAGATTTTGTGTTGTGCAAGTCACTGAGGCCCTCAGAAACCCAGCTTACACACCCTCATGCTAATCTGTGTGGAAACAAGTTAATGATCTCTTGTGATTTTATTTTGCATATGACACGATACTTATCTCCAAAACCAACAGTGACACTCCATATTATATAATGTCTGGTCAATGTTATGTCCTCATAATTTTTCTGTGGTTTTTGCAGAGACAAATATAACAAATTTTCTTCCTGTCTCACAGTTGTCAGACACTTTTCAATGTTTTTACCATTTTAGATAAAAACTAGAACTATACCTTCAGATCCAAACATCGTTGAACCTTGGAGAAGTTCAGATCCAGACTCTGTATCTCAGATCCAGCTATAACTTGCTTTCTGTGTTTCACAGGGATCTTGATCTATAAATAACCTAGATATTTATCTTTTCTTCTTCCCTCAAAGCTAACTTGCACTAAAACCACTTTAATAAGTCCTTAAATCAGTTATATGGTTTCTTCCACAGCCACAACTGAAATACAGTTTGATACTCTCTCCTGAGTTGTGCGTGCTTTGGGACTGCTCATCCATTTCACTCCCTGTGCTGCAGGGCTTGAGCATTCAGGAATCAGGTCTGTTATCTTGGCCAGCTCCACTTTGGCTAGTTCAGAAGTTTTTGTGTTTTTTTTTAAGTAAGCCTTCTTCTATATCCATTTTTTTTTAATGATGGTTTTCAATTCCATGCTTCATTCTGAATAATCATGCATATAAACCAAAATACTAGATGTCAGGATCTCAGTCTCAGGCGCACACAGCCCTCACATATGTTGAGATTTTGGGTCGGCTATGTTAGCCACCTGGGATGAGGGCAGTGTAGCCTAGTGGTTAGAGTGGGCATCTGGCCTAGTGGTCTGAGTAAGCATCATGCCCAAGGGTTGGGGTCAGTGCTGGAGTCAGGAGCCAAAGCTCAGGGTCAAACAGGAGGGCAGAGGCTGGATGCCAGAATCAAGGGTCAAGCCAGACTCTATAGCCAGAGGCAGAGCCAAGGGACAAACCGGAGAGCAGGAACTGGAGTGAGCAGGGCATTAGGCAAGGAGGGGTTCAAGGCAGGGGGCAGGCCAGAGGCCAGGCTGGGTGAAAGACTGGAGCAACAGGAACAAGATAGCACAGAAGAAGGTACAGTGGCTAAGATGTCGTCAATCAGGTGGTATGGCTACCATCAGGCAACTTGCTGAAGGAAGCCTCATTAGTACAGCTGGCCTGGACACTAGGTCTGCTGCAGTCCCTGGTTCCTGTCAGCCTGAAATCTGCAAAGTTCAGGCCTGGATCAAGCAGTTTTTTGGAAGTATTTAATCCAAACCAATGTCTACACAATGGCATCTCATTATGTTACAGTCCTTATGTTCTTACTTTTTGTAGGACAGTCAAACATTTTTGTTCTTGAGGGAACAAACACCAATTTCAATATGGGCTAGAATTTTCCACATCTCTTAAATATCAGCTGAACATGGTATTTGCAGGCATCGTTTTGCACAATAAAGGACTGATCAATTTAGGGCAGTGCCAAACACAGCAAATTTGTGATTAACTGTATGTGGCACAGGCCTCTATACACACATTTAGTACAGTGAACCATAATAACTTTATAGGATTGCATTATGGAGTGTAGTTATTAATTATTAATAATTTGTAGCATGAAAATATATCTCTTTAGCCCTATATATGATTGCACTTCTTTCTTGGATAGCAGGGGATTTCTCCATCAGTAGCTCTATCTTCTGCTCTGACTGCATTTGACCATTCCCTAAAACAAAGCTAAGAGATCTGGTTTCAGTTGCTGCCTCCTCCTAAAGGACAGAGATAGTCTTCTAATGATTAAAAGCAATTGCATAATTGAAATAGGCAGCTCCATTATTGATTATGACATGTTAATGATGAATCTATGAGTCACTGGTGCCATGCAGACCAGAAAGCATAATGTAAAACTTGGAGAACCATTTCTGAGTCATAACAGTAGATCGGGGTCGGGCTATCAGTATCTTTTGGTCAATTGATATACTTGAGATTTATTTAGCAGAACACATTTGGTCTAATAATCATCTGCATACACTGCAAAATGTAGTTTCAGAAATTATAAAAGAATTGTATAATCTTCTGCTATAACTAATTTTCCACCAGGTATCTTCCTTACTGACAACACACAGAGAGAAGTGTGTTAGCAAACAAAACAAAAACCTGTATTCATACTGTAAAATTTGTTAACATACAGCATGAATTCACAAGCTCTTGAAAAAAATCTAACTTCTTGTTTCTACACACATTATTTAAAATCACCAATCATTGATCACTGCAGACAGATAAGTAAAAGGTACAAAGGAAAAGACTTTGGTGATAATAACTGCAATGTTAACATGGAATGAACAGCGTGTTAAAACATCATGTGAAAGAACAGCATGGAAACTGTGAGAAAGTAGTGCATAAATCATAATGAGAATAGCCATGCTATGCACTTTCTAAAGAATGCGTGCAGCTATCCTTAAACCCAGCGAGGAAGGTGAGAGGTCAGTAAGAATATTAAAAGGCTGACAGTTCTGCTAATCACATAGCTGGTCATGGAAGCTGTGCAAGCAGATAATCCTTTGGGATTACCTCTTAGTTTTTCAGTGCCTGACAGGATTTTAGGTTTTCTTCTCCTCTGTTCTCTTCTGACTTCTGTTTTTCATAATTTTTCTCAAATTAGAAGCAAACACTACAATATACCACCATCTCTGCGCATTTAACTCTATAATATCATCTAACATAAATGCAATGCGGAGACCTTTTATGCAAATGAAGTGGGAAAATGCACTTTCTCAACATGGAGAAATCAAAGGAGACTATGAATGAAGCTCTGTACCAACTTATACACCTCAGACATTATGTGTATGGTGGGTCTTGTTGCCCTGGATTTGAGGGTTGTATATGCCCCAGAATGTGATCAAGCTAATACACAGTAGATGTATTCAGCCACTATGACTTAATGAAACAGAATACCACATTGTTAACAGTTAATTTGAAGACAGGATTTCAGAATCAACGTCATAATTAGTGGTAGTTTTGCTAATCAGAATGGGAGGAGGAGAGGAAAAATTAAACAACTGAGAATGAAAGAAGATATGTGGATGGACAGCCTTGACTCTAGACACCTCTGCTATTGAAAGTTAGAAAAACTGATGATTTAATAGGAGTCATTATGATCTACGTGTTGAGTAGAGTTAGCTATAAAAAGTTTAGATTATAGAGTATACTTTGGAGCAGGCCTGTGGTGCTATCCTGATATCTTTACTTTCCGGCAGGGAGGACTTTGCCCAGCGCTGACATATCGTTAATTATTCAATACCATCTCAAAATATAAATAAATATCTGGGATATTCTAAACCTATTGTTTATGTCTGTGTGTGCTTAAATCTAATAAACTGCAGTGTTAGACAAGAGCTTACTGACTTGCATTTAATCCTTGATCAGACAGAATCACTGTGTTCCTATTAATTTATTCCTAACATCGCCTGGAGTGAAATAGTTAAGTTGCCCCTATTGGGGGTTCTGAAAACCCTGGGTAATAGGTCTATGCAGGGAAATGAAGATTATTATCTATAAATGGGATGTCCATTTGCAGACCTGGTACAGAATCTCATGTTAAAATGGAGTTGAAGCAAGATGCGTTTGTGAATTCTCCTCATACCCAGTGATGGGGCCTGATAATCCCAGTAACAGATGTGTTACTGCATATGCTTTGACTAAGAATTTCTTCCTTTAACCCCATTGCAATTTAGCATTCTGAATGTGAGTGAAAGCTTGTACATTATTACGCAATACTTTCCTCATTCTCTAATATCTGGGCTGCTCCCACACCAGGCTAGAAAAACTATGTGCACTAAGTGAATTTCCGGCAAGAAACATTTGGACCGTGGAATGCCAGAGAGATAGGTTGACCTGGTCCAAATTTTTTGGGGAAGGAATTAATAATTAAAAATGTCAGAAATGTCAAAGAGACAAGGTGGGTCTTTTATTGCACCAATTTCAGGTTAGGGGAAGAGTGATGTTAGTGGGTTACAGATTTTTGTAATAAGCCATAAATCCAGTGTCTCTATTCAGTCCATGGCTTATAATGTCTAGCAAAGTTGTGCATGTAAGGGACCAGGCTCTTTTGAAAATACTGTGCAGCTGCTTCCCCTCCCCACCACTTCCTTTTCTCCCTGTGACTGGAGGGTGTTAATGGAGGGGTGTTACTTCACCTTGAATGGTCCCCTGAGTACCTGCTAACTCCTTCTGTTAAAAAATCTGTTCCATTTTGTATTTAGCTGTGGCACTCTTATGCCTGATCTACACTAAGGTGATTTATGTTGACCTAAGTCTGTAAAAATGTACACTAAAATATCACTTGCACTAATGTAACTCACTCATTACACTGACTTTATAATTCTATCTCTGAGAGAGGCATAGTGCTTAGATCAATGTAGTTAGGTCAACTCAGTTTCAGTGTGGATACTGCATTGCTTACAGTTACTACTGCAGCCTTTTATAAGCTATTCCACAGTGCCCCTGTGATGTTATCTGATAAAACATACCCATGTAGATCATTGTTGCTACCCCTGTTCTATAATCTCAACAAATCTTGTATAAATTACATCAAGTAAGGTGTCTATGGAAAGGTTATGATTTGCTGAATATAATTATGCTATTTGTATGCATGTACCATTTTTGTATTTGAAGTTACAGTAACTTCTCATTTACAGTAGTCCTGGTTAACGTTGTTATGTTGCTAATCAATTAGGGAACATGATTGTTTAAAGTTGCGCAATGCTCCCTTCTAATGTCGTCAGCTACTCAGCAGGTTATCAATTGCCAGCAGTTCAACTGATAGTTCATAAATCCCTTCCCCCACTGCAATGTGCTGCTCCTGCCCTCTGCCTTGGAGCTGCTCCCTGAGACTCCTGCTTGCTGGGGGGTGGGGAGAGAGGGGAAGAAGATGGGGGCTAATGTCAGGGTGTCTCCCTCCCCCGTGCTCCTGCACTCCACTTACCCCATCTTCCATTGAGCAGAGGGGACACACAACGGAGAACAGCTGCAGCTGCTGGTTTGCTGACCTAATTAACCAGGCAGTGAGTGTACTTTTGACCCCACTCTTGATACCTAATTGAAATGTGCATTTTTATCTCTATCTGTATCTCAGAGTGTGTGTTTCTGCCCTCCCTTCTTTCCTGTTGCATTCTAGAATGTGAAAGTTAACTCTTGTATGCTCAGCAAATTGCTAGTTCATTTAGCACAGTGGTTCTCAAACTTTTGTATTTGCGACCCCTTTCAAATAGCAAACCTTTGAGTGTGACACCCTTATAAATTAAAAACACTTTTTAATATATTTAAAATCATTATAAATGCTGGATGCAACATGGTGTTTGGGGTGGAGGCTGACAGCTTGGGGTAGAGGTTGACACCATGTAATAACCTTGTGACCCCCTAAGGGGTCCTGAACCCCCGTTTGAGAACCACTGATTTAGCAGTAAGGCATTCCCTGGGAAATATCCTACCCTCTGACTTCTCCACCCCAACCAAGCTTCACAATCATCATCATTGTGTACCAGTATTAAATTGTTTGTTTAAAACGTATACTGTGTGTGTGTGTGTATATATATATATATATATATTTATAAAATATAGTCTTTTGTCTGGTGAAAAAAATTTCCCTGGAACCTAACCCTCCCTGTTTACATTAATCCTTATGGGGAAATTGGATTTGTTTAATATTGTTTCGCTTAAAGTCACATTTTCCAGGAACATAACTACAACGTTAAGTGACGATATCTTGTATAAGTATTGCCTCTATACCTGGATTTCAAATGTTTCTTCCTGGGCTAATGCCCACAAGGTATTTAGTCTGCACATCTTGAAGGGACTATTCAAATTAAGTGGCTCATCAAAGAACACTTAACTCACAATGGACCATGGAAGATGCTTATCCACAGGCGTGCACACAGGGTGTGCCAAGTGTGCCCACGCACACCGTATGTCTCAAAAAAGTGGCTTTCTATGCAGAGTGTGGTGCCTTTAAAATAAATAAATAAATGAAATTCCCTGGGTGCACACCCTAATGAAATGTGTTGTGTACGCCTATGTGCCTATCTGCACTTAATGGACTTTTCTGCTGTGACTAAGCGAAATCATGCATGTGACATACCACACGGACAAACCAAAAACCTGAAAACCAGAAAAATAGAAAAAAAGAGAGATAACAAAGGAGACAACTTTTTTGTTTTCCTATTTTATCCCAAAATGGATTATTAAAACAAACATGAAAAATGTTCTATTAAAAAGAGCTGGGTTTTGTGCACGTACGCATACTCACACAAACATGAAAAATGTCAACCAGCTCAAGACTTAGAGTACAAACTTTGGACTAGTTTTCCAGGGAAACCGGGCAGCACTCAGTGCAACTTGAGAGGGTGGGTGTAATTACTGAGTTTCTTCTATCTTCTGATTTCGCTTCCTACAAAACAAGTACACAGGAGATAATGTAAACTTCTCAACACTACCCAGCAAACCTGTTCTTGAGGGACTACGAGTTGATGTGAGAGAAGAGATCATTTTTCACACCCAATTAATCCCTTGCTTCAGTGCTGATTGGCAAGAAAGGTGCAAATAATGATGGTTTTTGTGATGTACACAGCTTTTAAGTAAGAAGTGGACAGATAACAATCAATTTCTTCAGTGCCCCCCAACCCGATGACCGTTTGATTTAGAAATGTAACGAATGCAAAACTTGCTAAATGACAGAGAAGCATAATGGATTTTCATGACCACTACATCTGTTTTTTTAAAAAATTGTTTTATATGCTGTAGCTATTGGTACGATTGTAGTGAAATATCTACAACTGGTATGTTGGTATGTCTGGTACCATTTCACTTTGATAAGTGCTCATACTTTAAAGGTAAAGATATCTGTCTATTGCAGGAGCTGGCCCCAAATAAAAGTCAATAGAAAACTTCCATGGTCTTCAGAGGGAGCAATTACAGGCCCTTAAATTGTAAATATAATGAGAAATATAATCTTACTCCATACCTGCTTTTGTTCTAGTTACAATTATTGTGTATGTTTTATTACTTATTTATTGAATAGTCACAGCACAGAAGAAGGGAGATATGATTTCTGCTCCAAGGAGTTTACAGTCAAAATAGACAAGCAATACAGTTCAAATGAATTGAGAGATGGGTTTTGCACAGAGCAGCCATCAGTTACTTTGGTTTAATAACCCTTTGCTGGTGGATTAATACTGGTAAATGGAGCAGAAGATGTGTGTCAGCTCCCCAAGGAAGGCTCTGCTTGAAGAAATGTAAGTTTCTTTTTTCCACAGAGATCTCAATGTGGGGCTCTGTTAGATACAAGTGTTTTCCTCTGCAGTTGGTTATGCTGAACTCTGATTTGAGAAGTAGCCACTCTCCTGTATTGTAAGTCTGAACATTTGACTGTTAATGTCGAATATAATCTGTGATACCAGCAGATCATCAGTCCAGTTTTCTGTATAAATAATAAAACAATTTATTAAAATAGGACTATATTACGTCAGGACAACAGTTTTGGTGCCTGAGCATTCACTCTACAAGTACTGGGGGATGCCAGCACTGACATGGGCTCTAGGAGCCCCATAAAAGGTAAGAAGAAGGTTAAGGATGAGTTCATGGAGGTAGGGCCTTCTCAGGGTTCTAAGTCAACAACCTCCCAATGTCTCTTGTATCCCCTGTGTTTGTTTTGTAGACTGTAAGTTCCTTGAGTCAGGTACTGTCTTTCCTTGTGTCTTGTACAATGCTGAGCACATCAGCAGCACTTAACAAATAGCACATAATAGCAGAGAGACAAACCTGTTTCCTTATTCACATGAGAAATCCCATTGACTTCAAAAAGTTAATTGGATTTGCCACAAAGTGGATAATAATAGTATTTATGACAAATCACACCTGTTCTTTGTGGGAGACAAGAAAGATTTTCCAGAGTCTTGAGGGGAAGACTCTAATAAAAAGTTTTTCTAGCTACTGTGCTATTTCCCAGGGACAGCCAAACTCCTGAAAAGCTATGCTGACCCAGATAAGTGGCTTTTATATAGTGAAGGGCCAAAATCCATGTGCTGTGTATGTAAAACCCTGACACAGGCTCTGTCAGCAACTTTTCACATTGGCCCAAAGTCCAAAGCTTGATTTGAGCTGAGGGCCTAGTTCACCATGAACAATATTTTCCTAGATAAGCATGGTCAGCAAAACTCCAGGTGGGGTGCAGTAATTGGCACCCTTATCAGAAGCTACAGACCTACCAAACATTGAAAGGAGCTAGCCATATATCCTCCCCATATACCAACCTAGAGTTCATGGAGAGACTTTTCAATGTCTTTTTGCTTTAATTCCTAGGAGTGTACTTGTTGGACAATCAGAAGAGCGACCTCATTCCTATGGACCCCAAATCAGAACTCAGCATAAATATTTTATAATTATACACTTTATACATTGTTTAAAGGAAAATACCTGTGTACTAACAGTATGTTACATATTAACCTGAAACCTTGGGTGGAGCCTTTATGTAATCTTTTAGACTACTGGCTTAATGTGCTTATCTTGTCTTGCTGCTAGACCATTCCAGTGGCTCAGGACCTCCCATCCGTCGCTTCCCTCTGCCCATGAATATTCTATATAATCTACTGTAACCATTTGTTTGGCAGTGTCTCTGTGCCTAATAAGCAAAGTGACACTCTGCCAGCGCTGTGCGTAATAAACCCACATGCTTGATTCTACATGTTGTCCATTTTGTTCCTTCATATAGTATATTTACTCTTATTTTTTTCTCTTAGACTCTCTCTCTCTCTCAATATAAATGTACTATTTACTTTCCGCAGTTACTTGTATAATTTTATCATTTTGATAAAATGTATAACAAAGAGAACTGACTGCTTTAAACAAAGGAAACTGTCAATTTCTAAATTGTGTGTGAGATACTTATGTCAGTAAGTTCTTGCTTGTATCCTTAGATTTCCCAAGCAAATGAGAGGCTGTGGTTGAGGGGGGCGGGGAAGGCATTGATTACGCAGGAGAAAACAACCAATGAACGCACAAAGGAAAAGGTTATATTTCTTTTTCCATTTCCACCTAGCATCAATTATTTTTATAAGGCTAGATTTTTCCTTTACTTTCACTAGGGCACATTGCAGACAACCAGAGAATGTGGTGTTTGTGCAGATATTTAACTAGAGAATTGGTATGCTCTCCACACTGTACTGTGCAGCAGTGGGTTGTGCCAAGAGTTGCAAGGTGAATAAATAGAAAAATTTTACTATTGGGCCTCCAATACTTACACTACCAGCAAGGATATCAGGAATAGTACTAAGGAGCAGTACTAATTATGGGACCACATTGTGACACTACATCCCATATGCTTCATAGAAATATTGTTATGATATGAATATGCATAACTAAGATATATTTTATGCAAGCTGGGTCATGTGAGGTATCATTGGAAAAGTTATGATTTGTTGAATGTGATTATCCAATTAACATTCACGTATCATTTCTGTATCTGAAGTTGGGAATATTGACTATATAACAATTACAACTGTGTGTGTGCTTGGGGGAATGCCCCCAAGACAGTAGGCAATTAGTCTGACTGAGCCATTTAAGGAAAATAAAACTTTTAAAATACTAATCTCCCACTTTCCTGAGGAGATTCCTGGTATGTTGCTTTGACACTGCAGGGTCATGTGATGATGTCACATGATACGGAGTATACCATCTTGGACACTGCTGGTATTTTTCCACTGGAAACAAGGATTCTTGCCTTATGTAAATCCTGCTATAAGGCTGGGAAGTGAGTCAGTTAGGGTTCTTCTCTATGGCCTCCCCGCCCAAGATGGAAGACTGCTAAAAACATCTGAAGAAGCAAAGGAACTAAGTTGGGGAAAGGCAAGGGCTGAGTCCAGGCTGAGACATGGGTCTAGCTTGTAAAGAGAAATAACTTGAATTCTGAGCTGCAAAAACTCTGCAACCTGCCTAAAACAACATTTAGGGTGAGAAATTTCTATTTGTCACCTATTTCTTTAGTGAACTAGGCTTAGGTTGCATGTTTTGTTTATTTGGTCAGTAATCTGCTTTGTTCTGTTTGCTACCCTTTATAATCACTTAAAATTTATCTTTTGTAGTTAATAAATTTATTTCTAGTTTGTGCAGTTCTTGTTATGCAAACTTATTTCTTGTTCGTGAAATTCATATCTGGGTGGCAAAAAGCTGTGCATATCTCCCTCGACATTGAGCCAGGGGGCAATTTTTAAGAGCTTGTGCTGTGCAGATCACTCTGTACAGCACAAGACAATATTATTTTGGGTTTACACCCCAAAACAGGTGAGCACATGAATGCTGGGCAATCCCCTAGTGGAATCCTCCCATAGAGAGCTGGTTACAGACTCTGTGTGATTCTACAGCTGGATGTATCCCTACCTGTGTGTGCGTGCTGGAAAGCGGCATGAGAGCCTGTCACAGCACAACACAGGGTAAGGGAAACCCAGGCTGCTGGGACAGGCAGGCTCAGTGGGACCCCAGCACAGTTTGGGGCACCCCAAAAACAGGGTCCAACCTGTCACACACATTATCTATTTATCTTACCTACTTATGCGCTCCCCCATTACCATAGCATCTAACCACTACCCAATATTTAGGGTAATGTTGTCCCTTTTTGACCTGAATTGCTAGACAAAGTTCATGGCCCTGGGGATGTTGCATTTGGACGTAGAAATGGATGGAGTCTGATATTCTCTTTGATGCCATCTTTTTTATTTCCAGGGAATGTACAAAGTCCTGTGTATCCGAATGCAGAATGAACCAAGAACAAAAGGAGCAGTTTACAAAAGTTTGCAGTCCCAAAGCCTCATTAGCCAACACCAGAACCAAAAGCTCTCTTGCTTTTTTCAGGGTTATGTTGTGCTCACAGGCTTCTGCTTGGCTTTCTTGCCTTTCTTTCTCGCTTTCTCTCTGTTCTCAGTTTCTGCCTCTCACATATTCCTGGTTACAGTACTCAGTTAAACTCTCTGCTCACATGGTGCTAATTTCTGGAGAGACTCTATGAAAGCCTTGTTTTAGGTATGGTCTCTGAAGTCTCTCTTACATCTTAAAATGAGGACATAAGCTTCAAAGAGGTTTCATCTTTATCCATAACAAAGTTTCACTCAGCTCATAATGGCACTTATCCTCATAACACCTTGACAGGCAGGGAAGTGCCATTATCCCCATTTTACAGATGAGACATGGAGAGATTAAATGACTAGCCCCAAGCCAAACAGGAAGTTTGTGGCAGAACAGGGAATTTACCCCATGTCTCCTGAGTCCCTGGCTAGCACTCTAAATACTGGACTATCCTTCCTCCTCACTCATGTGTCCTATTCTCACATCCCTTGAGCAACTATCTGGAGCTACTGAATTATTCTCAAAGAAAGTGGAGAAGTACATTGCTAGGGCTTCATTTGCCCAGTGATTTTCTCACTCAGTTGCCTAGGTATAATAATAATGGTGGTCTTCACCAGTTTTTATAGCCCTTTTTTCACTAAGCAGTGCAACCTCAGAGCTGCAAAGAGAAATAATTTGCTACATTGCCTCAGATTCCCAGGTAACTAGTTAAGTTGCCCCAAATTTATATTTGCTGTAGTCTCATGGAAGTGCAATAAAACAAGGCACGAGACATTTTTCTCTGTTGCAAAATCCCAAATCAACCAGTAAGCATGATAACAGGTGATTTTTCTGTCTAGTCACTCAACACATACAGCTGAATATAAAATTCCAAGGATCCAAAGTCTTCCATATTGCAATCATGCCTTTTCCACCCTGTGCATAAACTTGCAGTAGCCATAGGGTATCATATGTATCCTATGCACAGATGTTCAGTAAACAATCAATACTAGCACAGCATATTAGAATTTCAATGTAGACTGAACTCCAGGGAAGTGGGGAGAAGTTAAGATAAGATTTATGCCTTCCTCTTCAAGATCTATGAAAGACCTATACACTACACTGGAGCAATTTCTCCCTGTAACCTGACAGCCAGGCCCAAACCTTAGGGCTTAGAAAAACCTCAAACAATGCCATCAGGTACTGAAGAGTGAGTCTGAATATAAAATCTTGTTATTGTCTTTTCAAAAGAAGAGCACCAGCATGAAGCACGCAAAAATATTCTTTATCATTCAAAATAAACATGACCAGCCGGTGGTGTGGGGTTTATCATATTTAGCTCTATCTATTGGGCTTATCTCAATCTTAATGTTTTTTTTAATACTGTAGGAGTATGACAGAAACGAGAAACATTTTGGACCTGATTTTTTTTCTTCCCCACACAGAGTACCTCCACCAATGATATGCCATTATACCAGTGTAAACCTGTAGTAAAGTGAAAGGAAAATTGGGCTCTTCATTTTTTCATGAACATAAAAACCAGCACAAAAGTCTTGCTTTAAATAATAGTCTCTTTGATACACAATGCAAAAATAATGGGGAAAAAGCTTTAACTTTGGTTCTTATGTAGTCAGTTACTATTATGTGGTAGGATATACAAATGCTTTGTTAGCTGAATGCTTTCTCATGCCTTATCTTTTTAACCAACCAAATTCAAGAGTTGTGCTATACAAAGGAAAATTATATTTTTAGTTCCTGTAAAGTGGCTGAAAATTAGTTACAACAATAAAACTGAAACTAGTTATTTGCACAGAAAAGGAATGTGCACAAAAAGTTGAAAAGATTGGCACTGTAAGAAACACTGGTAAAGGAGTCTTTGTCTGTGAATATGTATTATTTCAATATCAGAATGCACATAAATTGTCTAAGTGAGTCAAGATACGCATGTGCATAAGTGTCTTAAGGATCAATGCCAAAAAAAGAGTAACATCAGCCTTGAATAATCTGCTTTGTGGAAATATTAGACTTCTTTGTGCTCTTCAGATGTGGGCATACATTAGTTTAAAATGCTCTGTTAATTTCCGCACTGACATCCACAAGTCTCTCAGAGACCTGATAACTGTGGAATTCGATGTTGCACTTCCTGAAATTTGATTTTGTCATTTGAAATTTACATTACTTCATGCTTAACTCTAGCACTTATGAATTTCAAGTACCAGATACTTTCAAAATGATCACAAGGTTCAGAATAATAATGCAAACCTGCAGTACTGTTGGTTATTATTATATCATATACATACAACTGAGAATTATGATGAAGATTTATAGAAAGTTCATACAGGCATATGTAGAGGTAAAAACGGAACCAGGACATCAATAACAGGGGCATTCTCCACTGATAATGGTCAGAAGAACATTCCATGGCAAGCACTGTGGTGGGATGGTGAGCAGATGGCTGCAGTACATTGCATTCTGACTATTCTGGGCTGGTGGAGCAAGCAATAAGTGGCCATTCAAGGTTGCACTGGGCAGATCTCAGAATCTGGAGGGCACAAAGATGGCTTAAAGCCACTTTCACCCTCCGGCCCTCTTCTGCAGAGTCTGTGCTTTTTGCATTGCACTTCAGAACAGAGCCATTGCCTGGAGGTTAAAGCAGAGAACTGCTCTGGAAGTCAGAACTTTCTCTTGTAAATCAGTTTCCCTATCTGTTTAGCAGTAATGAAATAGTTTCACCTGAAATGTGTGTTAGGAGAATTAATTATTTGTAATGAACTTTGAGAGGTTCAGATAAAAGGTGTCCCATTAAAATGAAAACAATTTTATTGATGCTAATAACTCTGAAGACATAGTCATTGATTAATGGACTTTTCTGAAACGATCTTCTGGATTCAGCTATTCAAAAACATTACTGATTAACTGACTTTCCCATGGTAACCTATTGGATTTTGCTATATTCCATCCACATTTCAATGCAGTGTGCGTCAATAGAGACATTGATTGTCTATTACTAATATCAAGTGTCTGTTACTGAGACATCATTCTCTTCAGCTCTGAACTATGTGACTAGAGACTGTAATAGCAGAAGACATGAACTCTCTTCAGCGCTTATAAAATGTGTGAGATACATTAACATCAAAGGCAGCTGGATATTTCCAGTGAATGCCAACATTAAATGAAAGCATACAGGAACAAAATGTGTAACTGCAGGCACATAACTTTCATGTACAAACTACTATGCTTTTCTTCAAGGAAATGCAGTCAGTGTTTCTTTTAGTCAGAATCCACAGGGTTTAATCACTTCTTCTACCAATTGTTGAGTAAATAACGTTAATTATAAAGTTTTGTTATTGATTTATAGGCATTTTTATGGTGCCTCTCACCATAGTGTCTGAGTGTCTGACAAACATTAATGAACTTCTCCTTTCTTGCTCCTCTAAAGTAGGGATGTATTATCATCCCCCTTTAAGAGACAGAAAACCCATGTTTTAACCTTTATGATATTATCTAAATTTGGGCAAGATACTTAATGAGTTGATGGAACTAGGGAGTAGAATCCACAAATTCTGACTATTAGACGCTGGATTGCAATGATTAATTTCCATTATTAACTTACTAGGAGCAGCATTACTATTGGTTAGAGAGGTCAACTTTTTTTAAAAATCACCAAAAAATTGACAAATTCAAAAATGGTTTGATTATGCTAGTTTTGAGGCTGGACTGATTTTTTATTTTCCCCAGTTTTTCACAGGCTTTGGTGGTGATGTTGTTTCTTTTCAACATGTGGAATATTTGAAAATGAAGTTTTAAAATTTCCAAACAGAAATGTTTTTATTTTGAAAAACCCTTCCAAGTGACCAAACTGAACAATCAAATTTGGCTTTATGAAAAACTGCAAAGCCCCAGTAAGTTAAAACTATAAACAAAATACTGTGTTTTTTCATTAACATTTTGGAGACAATCAAAATATTATTGTGAAAGTTTTCATTTTTGAGGAAAAAAAGCCATTTTAATTGAGGACAACTTTTTTGTTGTTTTTTAAAAGACCGTTACCTCAAGCATTCAAAACATTAATCCTAGGCCTCGCTCCTGGAATTGATAGTGCATTTGGGGGGCAGGAAGAACTGTTGAACTCAAAGGCAGTCACAATGGTATCACTGGGATTTCTATAGGCACATATGTGAGCCCATCAATTGACAGATTAGAACAGTTCGTGTCAGCTTCTCTGCAGTTCTTGTAGCTCTCTAAAGGCTTGACTACACTTACCGGAGGATTGACACTCGTGACAATCAATGCATCGGCAATCGATCTAGCTGTATTTAACAGGTGAGTGAAGTAAAATATAATTTGCACTCACTGGATAAAAGCTTCTGTGTAAATGTTTTCAGTACATTCTATGCCTTCTCAAGTGATGTGTGTTTTTTTCCTACATAAACTTCTATTAACTTGTTACAATTTAGGTGATGAAACTTGTTTTAGGTGGCAATGCTTCTCTTCTTTGAGTACAGTAACAAACTAAAAGTTTTCTAGTGCACAGGTCTACATTTATGTCACTATGGAATTTTTAATTTGTGACAGCAGAGTCTACATGGGCCAGTTATATGTAACACATTGGTGCAGTTTAGAAATCACTGTCTCCCCGCCCCCATCTATTCATTGCTGTTCCGTGTACACAGGCCCTTAGACCTCACTACTGCAACTGGAACTGGTCAAGTGGATTCTTGTATAGAGAATGGTGAAATATTTCAGAAAAAAATGTATTCACTAAAAAATGCAGTTTTGGGTCAGCTGAAACCATTCATGATTTTGGTCAAATTCAGAAAAAAAAATTTGGCCAAAAAATGAAAAAGTTCAAAAAATCAAAACATTTTATTTTGACATTTTGAAATGAAATGTTTTGACTTTTCATTTCAAAACATTACATTTTGAAAGTGAACTAGATTTGTTATATCTAAATTTCTTAAACTAAAGGGTTAAGCAGACAGTTTGTTCAACCAAAAATGAATTCGGGGGATAAAGGGGTTGTTTCAGTGGAAAAAAAAAAAAATTCCATTTTTAGGTGGACGTGAAACAATTTTTTTTCAGATTTTTCAGTTAGGCCATGGAACCAAAATGCAAATTTTGACTCAGTTGCATTTCTATCCCTTTCTAGAGCCTTGATTAGTTTAATTAAACTCTGCATGTATGTAGGATTCTATCCTCATTGATCATATTGCAGGAGCACAGCCTATGTAAAGCATGAGACACAGTGAAAATGAATGCTGGTGAGTTAAAAGGTAAGGGGACAAGATTAGATACAACAAAACCATGCGGTTGCTTTACTTAGTAATACTGCAGCTTGAGAATTTTATGGTTTTTTTTTCTTTTAAAGATAAAGGGCTAGAGCCTCACCTGGTGTAAGTCTGTGCAGCTCCACTGAAGTCAATGGGAATAATTTTTGGTTTGGGTTGACCTGAAACCATTTTTTAATTTCATTTTATGTTTCAGTTTGGTCACTAAGCCAAAAAAAATGGTTATTCAGACAGCTCTACATGTGAGTGCTCAGCAATCCTTCTGTGATAGTTCTTGAGGCATCCAGAGCGGTGATTCACCTTGTCACCCCTTGCCTCCAGAGTGAGGGAGTTTTGCATGTGCTTGGCTGGGTGTCAGCTCCCTGATATCAGCAGCCTGTTAGCCTCTCAAGCACTCTCCTCTGGGCTATGCCTAGCCTCATTTTGATTTTCATGTTAACATATCTACTACTATGATTCAGCTCAGGATCAACAATTTGCTTAATACCACACAACTGAGATATATTTCTAGTGAAAACAATAATAAGTTTATTATCGAAGATTCAAGAGATAGTGAGTAAGGAAACAATACTGGAAACAAATGGCTACATATAAAACAAAATCATAACATACTTCTAAAGACTAAACTTAAGTATCAGGTTAACATCCTGTCTAAGGAAGTTTATCTCATCACTAAAGTCGTCTGTAGTGTTCTGGCCAAAAATGGTTATGATCCCATTTTTATTAATGTAAACGCACTGTTAATCCCTAGATTCAGGAAAAGGGGATATCTACTTTGCCATCTAGTTCTACTCCCAAAGTTCATTGTCTGTATTTAGAGAGAGCATAACTGCTTGTTTTTCCTGTGTGCTCCTTTCCTGTTGACTTCACATCTTTCTGCTGACTTCCTATGTAGATGTCGTTAGCTTACATGGATTAATTTACATCCAAAAGAGAGACGGGTGAATAAACACCTCTTATCAGACAGACTACCTGTTTCTGCTGGTGACTCATACCTTGATACAGACTCTAAGAAGATATTTTCAGTGTGTATACAAACTCCTTATATAGCATCTGTACATACATTTCACAATGGTATTATTGATCAGTGTGACCCTAGCTTTCTTTTCAGACCTCACTACATTCTTTGGTGAACCAGAATACACATAGCAGAATCAGAACATGTCTGTATTCTCCTTGCCAGTTTGCATTAAGGGTTTCTTAGTTTAGACCCTCTGTTTCTGTTCTGGCACTCAAAAATCAAAAGATAACTATAATGAGGCTTTTGAAAATTTAAGCCCATTTGACTTCAGCATTTCTAATAATTTGTATTCCTCTTTGAAATTGAGCTCATTCTAATTGACTAATAGGCTTCACTGTAAACAGAGTTTTTCTGCTGGTAAACTGAATTCCTTTTGTTTCAGATAAAAATCATTGTTTATCTAGCTTTATCATTGTTAACTAATGAGACTGTGTTCGCTCTTTCTTTGAATAGATTCAGGCCTGTTCAACACATTCTCATTTCAATTCTTACTTTTTTCCCCTCCTAATCAGCATAATGATGCATTTTAGCAGAAAAGGGAAAGAGCTATCATACGTATCCTTCCACATCTGCTGTAACATCTGCTCTTCTCCGCACAATATAGGTAACCGGAAGTGGGAATGGAGACTAATAAGACAAAAATGCTTAAGTGCCCATAAGTCCAAATTTACATGTGCAAACTCCATTTCTTGATACAAAGTGTGAGGTATGGGAGAGCCTGGATCCTCCAGGCAAAGAATATAATAGTTATATCAATCACAGGGGAAAAATGTCATCGAAGTGGGAAAGAGAGAATTTTATCCTGGATGATGCTCCTTTAAGGATTTCTGTGAGCATTATTTTACGAATGTTGGTTGAAAAAATGAATGAAGTTCATGAAAAATAACTGAAAATTTTAGCCATTTCTTTGTAGTACAGTGCGTGAAAACTTGACCGTCTACCAATCTTGACTGCACAGAGATCAAAGAAAGTCCATCAGTGGGATATTTTTGCAGACTCCCAGGGCACAAGTCCAGTAGGGCTGCATTTACGCTGCAAAGCAATAGGGCTTGAATCCTGGGTCCCAGCTTGACTCAGACATGGGTCCTATACCTCTTTCAGGTCCTGGAACCCTGGGTCTGAGTGCCAGGTTAGCGTGATTTGAGTGTAGATGAAAGGGGGGCTAGACTTAAGCCAGAGTTTGAATCCTATGTTTACACTGTATACCCTTAGGGTATGTCTACACAGGGATGAAAAATGGATTATACCAAAAGTTTATTATGAATATGAACCGTCAGACTTCAGGTAAGTCAACCACCAATTTAAGGGCTAGAACATTTTTTTTGCTATGAGCAATTGATCCCATAATCGTGGTATGTGGTTTTTGTATTTTGTAATTGTATGTGCTTTTTTGTTGTTTTGGTTTTTAAACCTTTCTTCAAAGCATCTGGTACTGGACATTATCAAAGCCGGGCTAATGTACTCCATGGATCACTCTTCTGATATGGTACAGCAATTGCTGTTGTAGAATGTTGTAAACAAACATTAAAATGATATTTTTTCACATTTGAGAAATCTTGCTGCATGGTAACTGATTCAGTTTTCCAGTTTGAAGATGGTTCACTAAGGTGAACATTGATCTGTCAGTTTCTAGTCAAACCATATTTTGAATACAGGATTTGAGATGCTTTAGTTATTTTATTAGAAACATTTCTTTATGCAAACCTTTCTTCAGCAATAACCAACATGCTTAGAGAGCAGACAGTTTTCATTTGGGGTTTTATTTTTCCAGAGTTAAAACTTTACAGGGTTAATGATCTGTATACACAAGTAATATGCAATTACTTCTCAGATAACTGTATCCATTCAAACATAATATTAATCTAGTTAGTGTAGATAAAATATCACCTTAAAATGCATAAAAGTATGAATAATGCATCATACAGCAACTGATAAATTATTGGTATTAAACACGCTAATTAACTAAAATGCATCCCATAAATCTGCATAGTGCTTCAAGCTATTACGTGTTTTCAAAAGTAAACTGACAACTGCCTCCCTAAGGTGATCTTCCCACTGCCCGGTAGTTTTGTTTGAGGAAGGACTATAATATTTGGTCTTCTGTGTTTATAGGAAGAACACTTAGGATCAAAATCTGGATTTATGTTAATTCACTTTCAGTTCATGCCTGATTCCATATGTACATTGACCCACATGGATTTACCCTCTCTCCTTCATAGTGCATGTGAGAGGCTTGTCTAGGGCAGCAGTTGCATTGTCAAAAACATTATGAGCCATGTGCCCTTTGGAACAGACAGGCTTCAGCCTGGATTTAGAGACATGATTAATACATATAAAGGGGATGTTTTTAATTGAGGCCACTGGCTCTCTAGCAGCTATAGATGTCATCTTATCTCTCTATATAGAGTGATACAGGGTGATTTGTTGCTTTAAGAGAAAGGAAGGTCGAGTGCATCGGTGACTCATTTGCTAGCTTCCATTTAAATGGATTTAAGTGAAGGTCTTTGAGCCTAGGAAGGGAGATAGGCCTGGTGAATCAAAGCTCTCTGAGAGAAACAGAGAAGGACACATGGGAGCTGCCTGAAGGGGAAAGGAAAAACACAGAAGAAAGTTGCTGCAGCAGAGGAGAGCTGGTATAGACAGCCACTGGGTAGACCAAAAGGTTCATGGTGAGACCTGGCCAGAGCTGAGTAACCGCTGCTGAGTTAGAGGAGAGCTCAGGCAGAGGTCCTAGAAAGAAGGGAAAAAAACAGCCTGATTAGATGAAGCTGAGCGCAGAACAAGAGGGCTGGTGCTGGAGGGTGGATTCCAGGAGAAGGGGTGGGACTCACAGGGAGGGTGGCACCCTGTTGCAAGAGACCTGACTTCAGGCTAGAGGAGAAGACTTGTGAGAGAGAAGTGGGTCTTGGAACTCTTGAGTAGAAAGCTTGTGGAGTGGGGCCCCTCAAACAGGAGTTAAAAGAATGGTGACTCAGTGACTAATGATTCTTGAATGGATGACCTGGAAACTGATCTTTGCATAGGATGGCAGGGCTGCTGTGTTGTTTTACTTTAGGTGGTTGAGAGGAATGGTTTTCACTATTGATATACTGACAGTTGATATGAAAGAGACAATATTCTTTTGCATGAGTGAATGAAGAGCAAACTGAGGCAGGTGCACTTGTGGTGTGACCTGCTGCTGGAAGGTGTCTCTGGTGATTGGCAAACTCATGACATTCTCCTTAACTCCTGACCTGAACTCCACAGCCATGGAAGGGAGTACTGACCATACTACATGTCTCTGGAACACTCCTCCACAAGCCAGGACTGGGGTAGAAAACTTTATCTCTGCTTTATATGATTCATGTTGTTCGTTGTGTCTGTGAAGGATGTGGGGCTGATCTGTTGTCATTTTTGAATAGTGTATGTGAGCTGGTTATTGGGATAGGTACTGTAGGACTATATTGGGCTATTGCAATTTTTGTGCATGGGTTGCCTTCCTTCTAACAGAACTATCAGCTAGAAGGAAGGCAACACAATGGCTCTAGATAAGCAACCTTCTGGTAAATACCACAGGGGTCATTAACAGACAGTGACTGAACTATCAGCTGGGAAGATGTTACCTCCGGGCACCAGCCAAGTTACAAGACTTGTTTTGCTAGGGTTGGGAGTTAAAACATCAAAAGGATTCTAAGCCATTAAAAATGACACTCTAGGGAGAAGTGGGAGGCAGTTGTCAGACTGCTGTTTGTGGAAAACAGACAGATGCAGAGCGAGATGGAGCTGGAAGGTCTGAAGAGTCATAGAAAGACAGACATATATAGATTGTCTCGTATTTTAAAATCTCTTTTCTCTTTTGCTGGTGGCTCCAAGGTCCCAAGAGGAAACTTTGCAAGTGCTGAAGCCAGTTGGACCTGCTGAGGAACCAATGTCAGTATCCAGGAAGCTGTAGCCCAGCGGCTGGTCTGAGAGTGGGAGAATTGCAGGGTTCCACCCTGAGAGAGGTGAAGACAGCGGCCTGAACTGTAAAATGGTGCACTCAGACACAAGAGAGGGGTCACAAGTGCAGCTAGCTTTGTAACCACGATGGTCTCCATTCAGAATTCAGTCTTTTTGGTATTTTGAAAATGTAATATTAACCCACATGTATTTTGAGCCTTATTAAATAAATAACAGTAGAGTACAGAGGTCTATAAAACTTAATATTATTCACTGTTTTATGTATTAGAAATGTCCTGTTGAACAATGGTAGCAAGTTGCAAACAATGGCAGGGGGATAGGACCGTATTTCATAATAGCCCAGTATTTCATGACTACAGAAAGGGGGGACGGGAGCAGGCAGCCTTATAATTAGACCTCAGAAGAAGGATGAATAAAAACTATTGCTTAGAAAGCATTTTATTTGACTTAATTTCATGCAAAAGGAAAGGAGACCAAATAAATTGAAAATGCATGTGTCTGCAGGCTAGCAAACAGTACGTAGCCACAAGCTCTGAGAGTTTAGACCTGCTCTTGGCTAGGTAGAGCACTGGGAAAGTTGAGCCTCAGGCAGCCACAATCCCTCCTGGTGCTGCTCCTTGAGCAGCAAGGTACATTCTTTGTGTAGAATGCTTCTTTTAGAGTCCCTGCCCCCACACTATGTGGACCTACTGACTACCCAACCCCTTTCAGTCAACTTGATCCTTAGGGAGGAGCAGGAGAGAGCAATGTACACACTAGAGTGCAGGGATCATGAGGATTGCCGTAGACAGCTGCCTAAGGCTGGACAGAGGAATCTGAACAAAAGCAGCCCACAAACTGGCCTTCAATAAGCAGTTGTCTGTGTTCCATCTACAAGTCAGACATTGGTGAGAGAGCGTAATGTAATATATGTGTAAATAGAAGACAGACCAATTTGCATTCCAATCAGTTCCTTAAGTTACAAATGCTTTTGGGCATGATTTTACTAGGTTTCCTACAACTCATCCCAAAACATTGACATTGGATATAAAAAGGCTTCTCAGTTTTGTCTCCTAAAAGAGCTCTTATCTCCAGGCAAAATGTTAGCACAATCACCAGGAGAGTCTAAAAGAATTCTGAATAGCATTAAAAGCCTTAATTCCTTTGTAACTTACAAAATGTGCATCATCATCATGGTACCATGCATAATTAACTACTAGCGCTGAAACCATATTGCAAGAGACTGTCTAGGCATTGTGTGCATGTGTGTTAAACAAAAAACTGTTGTCTTGCTTTTTTTTAAAAAGCATTAAATGTTATAATGGTGAATATTATTACCTTGCCTTCTGCACTATAGGCCTCAGTTCTAGCAAGCACTTAAATCCACTGATTTCAATAGGGCTACTCCCAGGCTTACCCAGTGCACTAGGAGAAGCTGCACTGTCAATAGAATCACACTGATGTACAGCTGTTGTGAGAAGGGAATTGGACCCCAGATGGTTCATAACCACTGACTTCAATAGGAGTTGCTCCTGCTCCAGGCTCTTATGATTGGGCTAATAGATGTGAAGAGTAGCTTTGAGCTGCTACTGAGAAATGTACTGACTTGTAAAGTGGTTAGATTATTTGCTTTGATCTTGTATCACCTCTTATAAACCTTTCTTTGTTTATATAAAATTTAATTATTTGGTTAAGGAAATCCAGCTGGTAGGCTATGATTTCACAGTATCCAACAATTATAACAGCATCAATTTTTGGATTTGGTCTACTGATCATATGTGACCAGTTGAATAAATCAAAAATATAGACAATTTTATTCTGGCATCTGTAACAGCAGGTTTATACCTTACTAAAGATATTGTCCTCCCATTCTCAGAAAAAGCTACTTTTTCTGAACTTAGATTCTCAGTATGAATCATTGGATATATTAAAAAATAAGCAGGTTTGCTTATGAATATATTCACAGCTGATTTTATAAAATACATACAAATACATATTCTGCATCAGAGCTGAACACAAGGTTATGTAAACAGGCCCCAATTCAAGAAAACTGTTAAGCATTCGCTTAACTTTCTGCATGTGCTCTAGTGCCAATGAAATCAATGAACTCATTAAGATTAATCACAAGTGTAAAGTTAATCATGTGTGGAAATGCTTGCAGGATTGGGTCCTTAGATGTGATATAACTTGAATGCCACAGTTACAGTCTTGGTGCATGTAGAATCTTTCCTCAAGAACAGTACTTCCTGGCAGAGTCATACCAAGTTGAAAAAAAATCTTTAGGACTGTATTTTCTATAAAAGGCACCAAAAGTGAACATGCAAAACATCTGACTATGAGCATAAATAGGGAGCTCTCCATATAGCTGCATATTTTGTGCATTCAGTTCAGGATTTTTTAAAAAAATTGGCATAGCATCTTTTCATATTTGCTTCTTTTTCATATTGGCATAGCATCTTTTCATATTTGCTTCTTTTTTAATGTTAAAATAATATGAAACCCTAATGGTTTGGAGATTCTGCAGTCCTGGGAGCTTTCAGAATTTTTCACTTCAGCATTTTTCCTTTCAAACTGCAGTAGATTGGACTCTTGTCCCTCTGCTGGAAACCCCTTTTGAGACTGCTGGTTCTTTCTTCAGGAAAGAACCCATAAATTGAATGTACAAGGTGTTCTAAAGAATATTTTTTTCCTAATACAGTCAAACTTAAATGTCCTCAACAGTTGATTCTCTTTATAAGAAAAACAAAGCAGTAATAGGCAGGCATTTCATAGTGCTAAACCTAGTAGGTTTTTCATCAATTAAAAATAAAGTAAAATTGAAAGAGGAATAATAAAAATTATACAAGTGTGCCTTTGACATGGTTTGATGAACAGGCTAAGAAATTCTAATCATGTTGAATCAAGTAAAATTCTTAAACAATTTGAAAGATCATTCTACTTAAATCAGTATTTATGCCTTTTAATAATTTAAATATATACACCCAATTTTTAAGATGTTGGGTGTAATTTCCCTATGTCTCAGTTTTCTTATCATGGTTACCATTAAGTTGTCTGAATATCGCAGGTTCAATAGACCATACTGCTGAGGTCACAGTGATCCCAGATTTCTTTTTTTTTTTAAATTTCTTATTAAAGCAATGACCAAACAACTGAGTGCAAAACATTTTCAAGTAAACCTCTGCCCTGCCCCCGATGTCCTCCAGCCTTAAACCCTGCAAAACATTTCACACAATCCTATTGGTATTAAAATGTAAATCTAATCTTGTGATGTGGATAAGAGAGCTAAAGTTTCTGAGGAAGGTTATTAGAGCCTAACTATTAGTATTTCATTCTATTTGTCAGGCCAGTCTATATTTTTCATTTACTGTATTTGTTAAGAGAGCAAATAGAATGAAGAGTCAATAAGCAAGCAGAATAAAAACAAATAATCTAAGGAGTCATACTCTCAAAGGAACAAAAAAGTCATATTAATATATTAATATATATTCTTAATTTAGAAGCCACCTCTGTTTATTAACTGTGCACTTATTACCCAGGATGCAAAGGAAAATTATTAGACTTACTATGAGCTATGTTTTATTTGAATTTGAAAATCACTGAGGGAGAAAATTTAATTAATGTTAATAGAAGCTATGGTTTCTAAATGAATATATTCAATGTTTGTGTCTCTACAGTAAGGAATAAATATTAGCTTTCAAATTCTGTGCCTCTTGCAACCTATTGTGAAGAATTATATTTTTGTTTATATTTATTAACTTTTAAACTTAAACTTACAGAGATGTATTGCAACACACTGTATATATAAAGGGATTATATCCCTCAAACAAAAGATATATGAAGCCAGGTTCTATTTTTATTCATACCTATATACTGAATTTATTTCTATTGACTGGGGTGAAGTTCAGTAAGATTTACAGACTGGAGTAACTGAGATCTGAATCTGATCAATATACGTTAGTTTACCTTCATTCATATAGGCTAGAGTAGGGGTAGGTAACCTTGGCATGGGTGCCGAAGGCAGCACGCAAGCTCACTGTCAGTGGCACTCATACTGCCCAGCTCCTGGCCAGTGGTCTGGGGGGGCTCTGCATTTTGATTTAAGTTTAAATGAATCTTTTTAAACATTTTAAAAAACTTATTTACTTTACTGGTTTAATTTACAGCAGTGGCAGGCTAGCTGAATGAATTTTGAAATGAATCCTGAAGAGGGACTTGACCAAAGAGGCAGACAGGGCAGCAGGCTATAGAGGGTCAGGAATGATATTCCAGGAATGAGAGGAAGTTTCTGATTCAGAGAAGTGGCTAAAAACACTGTCAAGGTGTACTGGGTTGACATAGGGCAGAAGTTGGAATATTTGGAGAGAAGAGCTGTAATTGGGGCACAGCTTTGGAAGTAAAAATGAGCACTGTGAATGGGGTGCAGAAAGTGATCAGACACCACTGCAAGTATCAGAGGAGGATGCTTCCAGAGGTTTATGAGGAAGGTATTTTCTTTAAAGCTAACATACTTGACAGAAGAATTTGGAATCAGACAAGCTAATGAGGTGGAAGTTGTAGTAGTCAAGGCAAGTGATGTCTAGCTTATGAATCATGGTTTTAGCAATAGGAGTAGAGGGGGTCTAATTGCTTTTTAAAAAGGAATGAATAACTGAAAACTTTAATAAATCTTCGATTATTCAAGTTGTGAGGCAAAAGGTCATGATTCAGCAAAGTACTGAAGAACATGTATAATTTCAGGCACTTAAGTAGTTACACTGAAACTAATGTGACTACCAATGTGCTTAATTACACACATGCTTACGTACTTTTCAGGATCAAGGCTCAATTTAGGAAAGAGTATAGAAGACACCAAATAGGTTGTGTAAATCTAGGTTTGCAGGTCTGTAACACACAATTTGATAGGGGGAAAAAATAGAAGGACAGGAATACAATGGGAATAGATTTGAATAATTATCTAGTATATCTATTCTTGTAGCTATTAAATCAACTGTATAACTGTATAAGGTGTAGGGGAGAATTTTGTGGTTTTCCATGGCTAAAGAATCCCTGTTAGTCTAGTGAACAAAGCAGAGGGGTTCAGGAGAGAAGTGTTGGGTTTAACATTCCTGGGGACCAGGGAAACTTTCTATAAATATATGTAATAGGTGTTTCTGTGGTAGTCACACAGATTAACACGCTCTCATCACTTATTTTTTCCTCAAAAAAAAATGTATCCTAAATTATTTAACATCAATAAAGCCAAACTCATTAGGTTTAAAAAAGTCAGTAGTCTGTAGATGCAATATTTACAAGAAAGACAAGCTAGAAAAAGTCTTGCCATTTTAATGGGTGTGATGGCAGGTAAACCCCACACTGCCATTGGAGGGTTTAAAAGAAGCTGGCAAACTCAATTACTACATTCAATTGCACCTGGATGAGGGGCCACCCTGTAGTGCCACCCTTTTAAAAGGGTTAAATACTGGTAAGAATACTTGTAAGGTTACACTGGAGAACATCTCCCATTTGTTTTCAATGTAGGACACATTATATAGCTCAGGATACAGTTAGGCAGAGGCTAGTACACATGATATAGCCTAGAGAACATTAACAAGGAAGCAAGGGGCAGATAGAGATGAGTTTCTCTTTACAACACATGTTTTGAGGGGCAGAGAAAATGAAGTGGTAACTAGTTGTCGGTGCATAATTTCTGGCTACCTGATGAGTTAATTTAAGAGACAGCCACAAAGCAATGGAAGGGTGCTTGCAGTTGTCATGAAAACCTTCAAGGACTTGTCTGCAGGCTGCTGTAGTTCCTCATTTATGCACAGATAAAAATCCTAATGTCTGATGTGAAGAATGCAAATCAAGAATTTACAACTCATCTGAAATGTGATAACATGACAGAGTTAATATGCAATCAGTAAACCGTGAATTTATCCAGTCAGATTTGCTACTATACCAATGATTCTGGACTAGTTCAGTAATAGTGCTTTTTAACAGTTAAAAAGAACACAAGAAAGCTTAATAAACTTCATTAAAATAGAACTTTGTAAATGAGAGCAATTTTTTCATTGCAATAGAAGTAATCAAATAGTATTTCGATACCAAAGCCTGTATAACCTGCTTTCTCATTAGAGTAAAACAATTCACTGTAAATCTCTTTAATCATGATTATAGCACGGCCTCCCAATCTATACCACATAAGTGCTGTTGTCATTCGTCAGATTATAATAGCTGTGATAATTGTCTGTCCCATACGAAATTGATTACTAGGTTAACAATATTACTCCAGTGCAGTTTCACTACAATGAATTTGCCCTCTCTACTACACTTAAAATATAGAAATTTTATACAACTGTTTTAATTCATGAACATGCCTCACAGTAACACTAATTTTTAAAATAACAGGCCTGATTCACCATCCCTTTGCCCCTTTTTGCAGTTATTTGTCCCAGAGCAAATTAGATGTAAAATGGGAAAAACTAACACACTTTGCATTCACTTTGGACTGGTACACAGAGCAGAGAGCAATGGTGACTCAGACCTTAGAAGACAACTATCACTCAAGCAATTACCTTCTCTGGGTGAAATCCTGGTGCCACTGAAGTAAATGTGAGTTTTAGCATTATCTTCCATGGGGCCAGGTTTCACCCTCTGTTTTTGGAACTTTAACCACTTCCAGAAGAGCAGCCTCGTAACTACTTTGCTTCCAGAAATAATCAACTGGGTTTAGTGATATAGCATTGCCCTGCAGGTAGACATATAAATATCCATGCTGTCTTTGAGCCACATGCTCAATGTTTGTGGATATTGCCAGCTATATTTCTTAACAGATTGTATGTTTTTTTAGCACACTTTCCAAGGATTCATAAAGGATTATCATCAGTTGAGAGATATTTGTAATGCCGGTGATGGAGTAAAATATACATATTGTGCTTTTCCTTCCCCCCAGCCCCAAACACCCACTTACTTACTGTATATGTTGTACTGTGGCATTTTTCCTGAAAATGGGCATTTCTAGAAATAATATTAGCACTTGTGTAATCGTTCAGTGTTCAGCAATCATTACAGCGTTATTCAAAAGCAAAACACATAATTGCCCCACGGAAGGAACAGAACAAACCTGAAACAGCACCTCTGACCCCCTTTTGTGCTAACAACTCTTCATAGATTACCCACAGCAATAAAACAACTCCTCTGTTGCCAGGAGCTAATCATTTTCCCCAGTGCTTTCACATATCATTGTCAGAAGTACACTTTTAGGTGTTGTGCTTCTGCAAATTATGCATTCAAAAGACCAAACGCATGGAAGCAGTTAAACAAAGGCAAAATATAAGTCAAGGCAGTGAAATGCCCATGGCATCTAGCCATCTTAAATAAACATTGCAGTTATCCCCGAGAGAGTTGCCAAGGAAAAGGAGAGGGGGTACAAGTAGAGTGACCAGACAGCAAAGTGAAAAATTGAGACGGGGTTGGGGATAATAGGAGCCTATATAAGAAAAAGACCTAAAAATTGGGACTGTCCTTATAAAATCGGGACATTGGGTCATCCTGTTGCAAAAACTGCTTATTTCCTTTGGAGTTCAGTCCAATATACCTCAAAGGACAGGCATAACTCAGTAGACTTCTGGAAAAACAAGATTTATTGCAAGCAATAAGGAGTCAGAAGGGGTTATCACCCAAACAACTGGCTCACCTCAATATATGTGTGAAGATATTTTATACCCCTGTGTTGATAAGGGAGGAGGACTTTCAATCCACTTACACAGGTGGGAACACTTAATGGCTATTAC
>ML677334.1:35984194-36033409 GCA_007922305.1 Dermatemys mawii | reverse complement strand
ATTAATCTATTTCATTTACCTGTCTGGTAAGCAGGAGGTTCAAAACACTTAGGGGTACTTAGACACTATGACGCCTGCACATCTGTGACAGGGTGAATGCAAGTTTAAAATGCATATTAAACTAGGGGTCAATAGTACATATACAGGGAGTGAGATTATAAATCTAAGGTTATTTTAAAATCATACTACAACATTCTAAGTTACATTTTCCTAATAATCATTTTTTTTACAAATCCTTCCTCTTTAAAGATGATTTCTTCTATATTCTATCGGGGAGCAGAGCTAGCTTAGCTCTCCTGGGTGGGATTTGTTGACATAACAATGGAATACAATTGATAACACAACAAAAACACAATCCTATAACTAATACTATTAATACAAAATAGATTCCTCCCTTTATGAGAGGTTTTTATCCAGTCATCAACATTAGGCAACCATGACCAAAAATCAGACCCTTGAGTTTGCTTTATCCCATGCACTAGTTCCTTTAAGTTGTATAAATCCTTTTCAGTGGAAGTTTTCTTATCAGTAATATTAAAACAACAAAGGCCAGTAAACTCAGAACAGCTGTGTCCCTGTCTGAGAAGCAGATAGTCAATAGCAAGATGATTTTGTAACATTCCCTTCCTGACTTCTCCCATTTCCTGGTTAAGATGGGCCAAGATAGAGGAAGTTAGGTTCAAAGCCTTGGCTACTGTGCAGGCTAAGTGGACTATAGCATGGTAATTATGCATTGCCATTCCAGGCACGCCAATGAGAGAGAAAATGAGGGCGTCTGCCTCTCCCTCTGAGAATAGTGTAATGTCTGACTTACAGGAGGGGTCCAATGGTATGTTTCCCTGTCTATATCTTTTGGTGTTATGTTGGGGAACAGGGACAATAAGGGGTGCCACTCTCCCTACTGTGCAGGGCCCACCTGAGCTGTTAGCTGGTACATATGAATAAGTAGTGCACCCACAAAGGAAAAACCAGCCATGGGGGAGAAGCATGGGCGCAAAAGCAAATGACTGAGTAGTGGTCTGATTACAGACCAACTCTTTGTTTGTGAGATCATGAATATACTGAGTCGCACCTTCAAAAGTGACACACTGGGCAGCTGGTGTTACATTTGCAACCAAAAATGAAAACATATTTGGCCTATTTCATACAAATCATCCTACGTCATCGTTTTGGCAAAAATTTTTAAGCGTGTGTAATTTTTCAATGTGGAAGGGGTTGTACTAATGCCAAGAAAACATTTCCATAATTTTACCTACAGCGTATGTATTTGGCAGGCAAAAGATAGATGAATTTAAGGCTAACCCTGCCAATGATACCCAAGGTTTTTCGTATGCTTGGAAACCTCTAGGGGTTAAATTATACATACTACATACAAAGACATATCCAATTAAAATGTGGAACACAAACATGTTACTGAACACGGTTAAGTCGGAGTCGCAGAGGATCCAGGCGAGTAACAGTCCAGTCGTCCTTAGGTGGAGTCTCAGGATTCCGGAGGAGAGGTGGGGTGTATGTTTTAATACGTGAACAATGTGTCCATTTGTCACTGTTCTCAAGTTTTACAGCCGTGTGTGTTGTGAGTAAAACTTGATAAGGTCCGTCCCACCTCTCAGACAAAGGGTCCTTTTTCCACTTCTGTACCAACACCTGATCTCCTGGCTGGAAGTTGTGGATAGGAGTGTCCAGAGGCAGACTCTGGAAGGGTGCAGCGAATCTGTGGAGAGAAGACAATACAGACCTCTTGTCTGTCCCCAGCCAGAGGGCTCATGTCAATGCAGTGAGTTCTGCTTGCGCTGACCAGCTGGCGGGGAGCTTCTCCTTCCACAGTATTTCAGTCAGGATCACAACAGCGCAGCGCGTCTGTCTGGTGCCTTGTACCATACTGCTAGATCCGTCCACGAAAAATTCCTCATCTGGGTTTTCCAGAGGATCGTCCTGCAGGTCTGGTCGAATTAGCACCATCTCTGTAAGTACTTCTAAACAATCATGGTTAGGTGGTCCTGGCTCAGGGAGAAGGGTAGCTGGATTTAAAGCTGTAGTATGTTTAAATGTAAGCCCTTGGTTAGACAATAGGAAGATTTCATATCTGGATTGTCGAGAAGGGCTTAAGAATTTCCCATCTTCTATTCCAAGAATCTGGGGGACCCCATGTGGGGTGTGTATGTCCATATCTGCTCCCATTGCTATCTTTTGGGCTTCTGTCACTATGGTTGCAGTTGCTGCTACAGCTCACAGGCAAGCCGGCCATCCCTTGGCTACCGGGTCCAGTACCTTAGAATAATAGCCCACAGGTTTCCAGGTTGGGCCTACCGGCTGAGTTAGAACTCCCGAAGCAATGCCCTTATTCTCATGTATGTAGAGTCTATAGGGCTTATGCTCATTAGGAATCATGAGAGCCGGAGGCTGCATTAAGGCTGCTTTTAACAGTTCAAAAGCATGCTGATGCTCACTAGTCCATTTCCAATTTGTGAGGCCTTCCTTAGTGAGAGATTCATATAAAAGTTTAGCCTTGTTACCATAGTCTGGGATCCATAGTCTGCAGAATCCAGTCAGACCTAAGAAGGCTCGTAGTTCTCTAGGGTTGGTTGGGGCAGGCATATCTTGAATTGCCCTGATTCTCTCTTTGCTGAGAGCTCGTACCCCTTTCTCAATTTCATATCCCAGGAAGGTAACCTTCGGCTGGCATATCTGGGCTTTTTCCCGTGAAACTTTATACCCTTTCTCCCCTAGAATATTTAGCAGAGACTCGATTGCTCTTTTCCCCACTTGCAGATCAGGACTGGCAATGAACAAGTCATCAACATACTGGAGCAAGGCAATCTCTGAATGCTGGCTTTTCCAGTTTTCTAAATCTTTCTGCAATGCTGTTCCAAAAAGAGAGGGGGATGACACAAAACCTTGAGGTAAAACAGTCCACATTAACTGAGTCTTATAGTGAGTTTCTGGGTCCTCCCATTCAAAAGCAAACAATTTCCAGCTTTCCTTTTTTAATGGTATTGAGAAGAAAGCATCCTTTAAATCCAACATGTAAAAACATCTGCTACAGGCAGAATCTGTGTTAGAATGGTGTGAAGGTCCGGGACCATAGGGTGGTCTACAATAACCTTTTTATTTATTGCTCTTAAGTCATGCACCAATCTATAGGTACCATCTAGTTTAGGCACTCCCAGTATCGGGGTATTGAAAGGGGATGACCCCTCCACTAGCCAGCCCCACTGCTTGAATTTCTTGATGAGGGGCTTTAAACCCAGATGAGCTGCTTTTGACAAAGGGTACTGTTTTACACAGACAGGGCTTTCTTTTTCTTTTAGTGGTATTTTCACAGGGGGTACAGATGTCGCCCTTGGAGGGTTTCCATCTGCCCATACATCAGGGTTTATTCCTTCTAAGGCCTCAATGTTCCCTGTGCAGGTAGTTGACTCCTTGTTAAAGAGGGCCATTTGATAGTTTGAACCCTGTTTTCCTGGTAGGTGTACTACAATCTGTTCTCCTTGGAAAAAGATTTCAGCTTGTAGTATGGTTAGGATATCTCGTCCTAACAGAGCAACGGGGCATGTAGATGAAACAATAAAGGCATGCTCTAGCATATTGTCCCTGATTTTTGTAAGCAAGGGCTTATATACAGGCAGTTTACTCTGTTTTCCCTCAATTCCTTTTATTATTACATGTTTTCCGCTTTCTTCAGCAGAAGGGGGTTTTGCAGGGATCATAGAATACGTAGCCCCGGTATCCACTAGAGCTTTATATTCCTTGCCACCCACCCTTATCTGTACCATGGGATCTTCCCTATAAGAGGGGTTTTGACTTTTCCAATTAAATAAGTCCGTGGTAGTAAAGGGGGCATAGAGGAAAGATGTTCCGCCAGTGGGGGACATTACTTCTCGCACGGGGCAGGCTCGGTTTATTAAATCATGACTTCGGGTATTTGAGGCAGGTCCTGTGTGACGGCTTGGGGAAAGGGGGTCAAATTCAGCAATTATGTCACTGATTCCATTTGCTCCCCCTTGGGCGGGACTGTCCTCTGGTGTCAGGGGACTAGCCAGTTGAACGGGGCTAGTAACAGCCGGAGATGGACCAGTTGGACCACTTCCTGAGGGAATGGGGGTGGGTGGCCTATAAGGGGGGGCTGATGGTATTACAGTCTCGAGACAAGCATCCTCTGCAGGCTCGCAGAGAATAGCCGGACGAGGCTTGGGAACCCCTACGCGCATTTGTTTACATAATTTAGAGGCACATTTAATAAGCCAGGGGGGCCGATCCTGACATACTGTTAGCCAACAATCAATATAGGGGAACTGGTCCCAGTGTTGATTTGTAACCACCGTTTTATAAACCTTAGTTGTGAGGTCTACATCAAAGGACCCTGAATCGGGCCAACCAAGACCGAACGTGGTCCATTCCAACTGACAAAACATAATCAACTCATCTTTAGTCATCTTAATACCATGGTTACTCTTAAATTTACCAAAGTTACGTAACATACAACCCAAGGGAAAGGCGGAATCTTCCATTCAGGAGCGACCCGATCCCATTGCTATACCAAATGATTCA
This sequence comes from Dermatemys mawii, assembly GCA_007922305.1. Taxonomy (NCBI): domain Eukaryota; kingdom Metazoa; phylum Chordata; order Testudines; family Dermatemydidae; genus Dermatemys; species Dermatemys mawii. The sequence goes on along the minus strand of ML677334.1, from coordinate 36,028,858 downwards.
CAAGGAATCTACAAACAGCGAATTAATACAAAAGTACTAAAATCACCTAACAAATTAACAATGAGAGTAATGGAGATACTTACACCGCTCTGTTTTCCAGGCGCCTACCAAACTCCAGAAGCCTCTGGTCTTGCCTGATTTGTAGGGACTCACGTTTTAACGTTCCGGGTATCACCGCAGGTCGGGTTGAGAGTTAGGAGGGGCAAAAACTGCCCGGTGCGCACTATCCTTCCTCTGGTCGGTCCGCGGTGACCCCAAAGTCGTCCAAAGGTGTCCCATCTGGGGTGCCAGAATTATCCTAGGTACAAGGAACTTTTCTCTCATGCCCATGGCCAGGGACCAGACATAATAGTAGCTGGAAAGGGAAATGAAAGCTCTGGTCTTGATAGCACTGGTGATGGTATGAACCCCAAACATGGGAACAGTATAAGAGATGAATCTTGGCCTTACCTTTCTTCACACGGAGCAGCAGAGGTGAACTGCCATGAATAGAGTGCATACTACACCCTTTCAAAGAGTATTGGAGCTCACACCCTTGTAGAATGTCTGTTGAGTCAGCTAAAATTCCTCTGGGTTGGGATTCCTGCTAGCATGCCACATGGTCTCATTTCCCCCCCAACATGACCTGGAAAAAAAATCTCTGTTTAAAGGACCTCAAACCTCTGACTCTCCTTTAATGCTTGCATCTTTAACACTGTACACATATTGCAAAACAGATGTATTCAGCAAGCTGCTGCATATCCTTTCTAAGCTTGACACTTTAAAAAGAAAGTTGTCTTTTCTCTGCTTTCTTTCTGAATGTCATATAAGACAATACCTCCAGAGGACAAGACAAGAGGAGCTGAAGGGGTATGAGTAAAGATAGATACAACAAGCCTCTAGTACTTCATCTTCTCATTCACCGAGAACACACTGTAACTCCTTTCTCAGCTCATCAGAGCTGTGACAATAAGTGATGTACCTGCCATCAACATTCTGGGAGGGGAATCCACTCATTCAAACAGCAGTAATGTGTTTGCTCTCCATCAATCTATCCAGTTGTGTTCTTTTAACCCCCTCCACTTTCTTTCCTTTTGCCAGAAACCAGAATCATTTGAGAGCTGAAATCTTGCATCCTGTTCTGTCAAACATTCCCTAAATATTTTTGCCTCATCATTGGTAATTAAACTGCTGAAGTCCAGGGCATATGTGCATGTGTGTGTTTGCAATGACAAGGAGAGACGCGATGGAGGATGGCAGCTATCAATATTTCATAAATATCAAAAATACAGGGAATAGGAAATCTAGGATTTTTATTTTTTAAAGGAATTACAACATTTCCCCCTCTTAACACACAGATAGCATGTTCAGAATCTCTTCTTTTCATTCCAGCTTCTAATTTATACAACATAACAATTTTTGGTTCTCAGGCAGTTCTGAAAGATTGGGGGTTGCTATAGCACTCAGGACTGACTTAGAAAATTTCTGGATTTGACAAATGACATGAATGTAATAAAGACATGGGTACTGTCAAGAAAGAACACACACAAAAAACCCCAATCCTACTCTTGAGTCCTGTGGTAAAGTGGCTTCACATATACCATGTGAAAATTGGGCCAAAATATTTTACAATTGTGAGCTCAATGATAACAAATGTTGATGGAAAGTATGTTGAGCTGCTTTCAATAATGAATGTTATAAACAGGTGCAAGAGAACAAGACAGGCTAAATTAGTAAAAAACAAAAAACAAACCTGAAACACATCTGTGCACGCAGTCCTGGAGTTTGGGGAACAGATGAAGATTATGACGTTCCACAAGCATTCCAGTCAATAGGATGAACAACAAAAAACCTGCACGCTGTGGGATCCTGGGTTTCAATTTGTCCAATATCAGGTTAAGATCTAGCTACAAATAGAGATCAAAAGTTCCTTGCTGTTTGGAAGCAATTGACTCTGGATATCTGGCATAGATTCATATTTTCAAAAGTGGCCTCTAAATTTGGGCTACCTCCATTTTTTTTTGGAAATGGACTTTAGATATCTAACCCCAAATTTTCAAATGTGATTGCCCAAAGTTAGGCACCTATAACCAAACTAAGGCACTTGAGCTAGTGGCCTGATTCCCAGAAAAAACATCCCCCCCCACCCCCGCTGGCCACTGATTTTAATTAGCAAAGTGAATGTTCACAACTTCTGAAAAAGTGGGCCTTGGGTGTCTGAAAGTAGATCCATCCCGCAATGTTATAAGCCATTTTTGGAAATATTTCAGAACATGAGGTAAAAGAAAGCCTACAAGGGCCTGGAGTGCACAGTATACTATGAAATTCTAGTCCATCAGCGGTTATATTAGCATTGCTGTCACTCAGCAAACTATGAAGAGAGCCTGGCTCTTGATGTAAAAAGTCATTATGAGCTTGTTCCTGCCGTGTGACTCAAGACTTCAAATGATCAATAAAGAAGGGGAAACAGGGCTCTTCGCTCACCTCCATTTTTTTGGTAACTATAATCAGTTCAGAAATTTTATGTTTGTTTGCTTTTTATGGAATACAAACACTAGTTGTTCACTACTGCCGCTGCCATCCTTGACAAGAAGTGGGCCAGGAAAGACAGATACCAGATGTAAAAGCTGCAGCTAACACTGCTGCCTGGCAACAGGGAGAAGCACAAAGATATAGCAGCTGGCACAAGACCTAGTCCAAGTCTCATTGGAGTATCACAGTGTGGTGCAGGCTGAAAAGAACAAGGGACTATGTAGGCATTTTGAAATGTGTTGTTTGCATTCATAATAATAATAATAACAATAATCAATCATCATCATTATAATAGCTGTATGCAAGTTCCAGAAATGCTTTTAGCTGAACTAGCAATTATGCAGCACTTGACAACCAGTCCAATGTGTAATCATACATGCAAGAAAAACTTGTAAACTCGCCACACACATCACACTTAAAGATGTGGTGCCCAGCAAACTGTGAGTGGTATCCTACCTGCTATTGCAGCTGCCAATATAAATCCATAATTGTGACAGTATCAGCAGCAGCATTGCTCCTCCCTGTTAATCTTTGCATGAAAGGATGTCATAATGGGACTAAGTATAGGCACTCTCCAGGAGCTGCGCAGCAGACCACCAAGCTGATGGGTGAGATGATGTCCCAACAGCTCTTTTCATCAATGGGTGACACTGGTTTTGGGCCGCTGATGGACTGTTACGAGTTCCAAACCGAGAATGAGATTCCTTTTTCCTGATCACTGGTGACTGATATTCACGGGAGCACCCAAATGGGAGTGTCTAACCCTCTCTAAGGGTATCTCTAGATTTGGAACTGGGTGTGTGATACCAGGACCAGCTCTAGGTTTTTTGCCTCCCCAGGCAAAAAAAAAATTGGCCGTCGCCCCCCTTTTTTTGTTGCTTTTACACGTTTGCACTTTGCAAAGCTTTTTTTCTTTTGTTTTTACACTAACCATGATCTATTAATTTGTTCCCCATTTTTCATTTTTTTCTTTATACTGGATGGCATAAATCAACGATTCCACTCATTAAATGAATATTCAAATGAAGGATCTAGTTTTGAAGGACCTTTTTCACAATAATCATTCACATTGCATCATGCAAAACTTAAGTTTCAAGTTTATATTTTAATGCTTTACTCTCGTTGCATAGCTGATTTTTTCGTCGGCTAGAATATGTAAATAAATAAATGCTTTACTGACCTTTACCAAGGTTTGATTACTTTGAAAGTTGAAACGATTTAAAAGATGTTCAAATACAAGCAAAATATTCAATACCACATGCTAAACCACTAGTACCAAAACAACATGGAAATTGGCACGAATGATACCAATAGGGCGGCACAGTACACACAAGTAATCATTATTCCTGATTTAATTACTCAATAACCATTAACGTTAACATATTTATGCATGTTCACATTAAAAGAACATAAGAAAGGCCGTACTGGGTCAGATCAAAGCTCCATCTAGCCCAGTATCCTGTCCACCGACAGTGGCCAATGCCTGAGTGAACCTAACAGGTAATGATCAAGTAATCTCTTTCCTGCCTTCTTAACATAGTCCATACATCCATCAACATGAAATTTTTCTGGTATCAGGATTATATGGGCAATTTAAGATCAGTTTCTTTGTCACTGGTAAACAATGTAAGTAGGAAGAGGATTAGGATTGTCATATATCCTTGCAGACATTTTCACTGCTTGGAGAAAGTAATTAACCAGCTACCGGTAGCTCAGAGTAACTTAGATATATCTCAGTTGCATTCATTACTGAAGATAAACATATTCTGAAATGCTGTGTTGTATTTGTTGCTCCAGTTGATTAAGTAAAAGCAGGCTGTGGAATGTGACATGAAGGCATAAATACTTAGCATGACACTAAGCTGCTGCCAGAAGTTATCTGTGGAGCCTGTGGATGAATGATGTGCTTGCAACCTCAGATACTGCACATTATCAACAGTCAGTGTCATCTCTTTGAGAATATCTTCCAATGTCACATGATTCATATCCTGACACTGGCCAAAAGGAATTCAGAAGACAGTCCAACTAATATTGTATCTCTCTGTGTGTAGCCCCTTCCTGGTGGAGTGCCTCGAGCCTGCTCCCTAATGCTTTGTAATTGGAGTGGCTTCTTTGCCTCTACCCCTTCTTGTATGGGTTGGGTTGTGGTTTCTTTATGTCAGTGCCTCCACATCTCTGTGCCTGGGACACAAGGAAGCTATCCCTTGGGAAAATAACCCATCCTCCTCCTCTATTCACAAGGAATATAACCCAGTGAAAAATTATCTATCTATCTATCTATCTATCTATCTATCTATCTATCTATCTATCTGGTCATTTGCAAAATGCAACACAATACAACAAAAGAAAACCAAACAAATGAAATGCCACCCTAACAAAGGGAACTTTGCTGGGGGCAGGAACTAAAGGCTCTAGGGAAGGAAAGGATTAAAATTAGCTGAAGCACAAAAACGTCAACAATATAACAAATTCCCAACCTCCCTGCATTCATTCGTGACTGTACGCAATTCCCTAGCTGCGTCCCTAGTACTGATCCAGGCAGATGGGACTTCAGGATAAGTCCTGCAATGAGTGCTGCTGCACTGTGAACATTGGTCAGACTAAAAAAAAGAAAGGGGACCAAGGTCCTCTCCTTGCTCCTGGGGTTGGATTCCAGTTGCGGTCTCGGCTGGCTGTAGGTAGCCAGCACTACTTTGGTTCTCTGCATCCCTGATCTCTTCAGGGCTGGCACTCCCATAAACTTCACAATAATTCAGAATTCAAAATCTCCCTTTGTGTGGTGACTGGGAGCTGATTAGAGACTCTCCGCGGCCTTTCCTGCTTCTTCTAGCTCCAAACTCAAACAATCCAATGTCAAACCAAAATTAACCCTTTGGTCTCTGAGAAAGCTTGTCCATAGCCACTGAGGGAATTGATCAGTCCTGGCTCTTCATTGCCCAGCAAACTGTGTCTATGTAAATCCAAATATCTCAATTGACTTTTGAGGAGTTTCCAGTCTATTCTGTCCCTACCCAGGACCCCAAACAGGCAGGAAATGGTGCCAGAGGGCTCTTGGAGCTAGTGTTGCTGTAGTTCAGAGGCTCCCCTAGACTCTTAGAGGCTCTGCTCTGTGTTCCAGGAGCTTGCAAACTCCAACGGGGGTTACCTGTATAAGATCAAATGTTCTTAAAACTCAGAATGATTTCATTTGCCTTTCTGGGTTTTTTAGGTATCCTCCCAGCACAGGTCAGTGTTAAAGACTTTTGCAGGCAGTCATTTCCTGAGGTAGTGAAAACACTATCAAATGGCAATACCTGCTTAAATGAGTTGAGGTTTTTACTCTCCCTTACATACTCACAGAAAGCACTGATAAAATTTTGAAAGTTCGGAACTCCTTGGAGGAAAAAAAAGATGTTATTTTTATACGTTATCTGCGCTGACTTGTTATATGTGTCACACTGCATCAAATTCTGTGTATCGTCTGTTTGAAGGGATAGACTGTATGGGAAGTGACTGATCTAACAACACAGTGGGAAATACAGCATAAGGCTGAGAAAAATGTAGCTTTGAGAACAGACTTGTCTTTGGATTATACAACTTTTTAAAATAATGTAGTTTGTTATGATTTTTCTAAAAAGCAACTGCTGCCAACAAACTACTCTGAGTTGCCTGTTCACCTGTATCTCAGTAGTCTAAAAAAACTCAAACACAGCCACATGGTTAAATCTGTCCACATTTCATTAGCAATTTGTCAGTCATTTTATATTCCCTACTATAATTTATACATAATGAATAATTCAACTAAATCTACTTAATTATGAAATTTATAACAAACAAAACATAAAACATAGGTTTTGTATGTTTATCACTTAAGATTTTGGCTCCAACTGTTCTTTCAAATTCCCCAAACATAGGCAGACTCATCTGCCTACAAGTTAATAATCTTGTATTTCTGGGCTCAAATTAGGCAAATCGGTGGACAATTACACAATTTGCATGCACATATGAATGGGCCAGATTTCTGAGCATGCTAATGAATGATGCACTGGCAAATTTTGCAGGTGCGTTTGGGGAGATCCACTGATGATTTGGTCTTTAATTCATGTTCATTCATCTTTTAAAATTTCTTTTAATGTAATGTAATCTATTAACAGTTGTTGGAGGTTACAAAGACATGATATAAGAGTTTGAAAGTATGATATCCAGAAATAGCCTAGGACTGGGGGATTCAGGTTCCAATGGCTGTTCCACCACTGACTTCCTGTGTGACTTTGGGCAAGTCACTTAGTGTTTCTGTTCTATGTAAAATGTGAGAACTGGTACTTCACGAGAGTGCTGTTACCATGGGTACCAAGGTAATAGAGGCTATAAAAGTATTTAAGAATGATAGATATCTGTCATTCAAATTTCGCAGTGTTCCCTCTGCAGCTGGGCAATAACTATCCTCTTAATAAAACACGTGGCGCAAGGGAGACTGTTAGGGAAGGGAGGAGAATACAACCAGGGCCACATACATATATTTTTAATCGTCTATTTTCATTCAGGTGCCACTGAACATTTGTCAAGGCTGAAATACACCGGAATACTATCCTAAAATGGTATTTTTTACTTTAATCCTTGAGTGCTCAAGCTGCTCTGTTCTGGCTTGTTACAGAGCAGGAAAACAGAGACGTGATTAGTTATAGCTTAGCAAGGCTCAGGCCTACCTCTGTACATAATGGAAGATAATGGCTCAGAGAGTACAGTAAAAGCTTTCTGAAAAGCGGGTCTCACCTGGCTAAAATTGAAAGAGGGTGCAGGGTTCAAAAATCAGGCTATAAAAATTTGAGTTTGATACAGACTCTTCAGAGATGTTCTGTTCAGGAGTTTTGAACAGCCCCTGTGGGGAAGAATGGATTATTTTAGATTTTTTCCTCCACAAATTGCCTTATTTCATAATCAAGTGTTATATCTGCACATGTGAGTAAATGATGATTTGCTTTCGTTCTGAAGGAGTATAAAAAGTTTCAAACATTCCTGCAGGCTTCTCAGCAGTATCGTCTGCTAATCACACATTCACGTGTGAGCTGCTAATACAGCTGTGGTAAAAAGCTCAATGATTATAAAAAATGTTGATTAAAAATATATATTATTCCAATTACAATGGACAGCTGATCATCAATAGTTCTCTAAAGGGAAAGAATTACGGATTTAGGTCTTTAACCTTATAGGGCAAGTTTTAGAACAGATAGTAAATGTGCAGTAAATGTGTTTAATATGATTAGGACATTATTTTCCCCCCTTTTGTATGAACATCTGATTTATAGATCATAGCTATATCTAGCCACACTCCAATAGTCATGGGTCTATCAGAGATTCAGTTATAAGCCCATGTGAATTTGACATATTTCTAAAAACAAAATGCATCTGAATAAATTTAGCTGGGTTTGTCTGTGAGAGAGCAGGCTCTAACAGAAAAATATGCTATTCCATCTGAGATTCACCTGTGTTGCTGCTAATCTTTGTAGCTTCAGATTTTCACTGCTGATTCTGACAGGAAACCATAATTTCTACTGAGTGATGACATAAGAATAACTTCCCAGATGCTATTTAGAGACTAAGGGCCTGATTTCCCACTCCATTTTTATGATTTCAGCTAAGTGACTTGATTTCTTTGTGCATCTTAATCAATGAAGTTGTAAAATTGGAAAGTAAAGAACCAGATGTTGTAACTAAGCTACTGTAAACTAAATAAATTACAGCAAAAAGTGCTTCTTTCCTTTTATAGCACTATCAACATGTAGGAAACCCTCCAGTTTTCTCTACTTCTCTTTTTGCACCGATGGAATCCTGCCTCCTTTAAGGATATTTGTTAGAAATTTGTGTCCCATAACTTGTCTGCTTCTTCCATGCCACACTTTAAGTTTGGGTATTGTTCTGTGATCTACAGGCCCTACACTGAACCAGGGCTGGGAGAAGAGCAATACCTGGGCTAGAGAGGTCCTGCCCTTTACCAGGTGCAGAGCATGTTCCCAGCAGAGGGTCAGTTAAAAAGGACATTGGTAGCCCAGAAAAGGGAGGAAGGACCTGTATGATACACTGAGGTGCAAGGCTGAGAGCTGTGTCAGGAATAGCCACAGCTTTGTGAAGGCTGCTGTAGCAGAAGGGACTTGGATTCCCTTTTCACGCTGAAAGCCCTAAAAGAGATTCCTTGAACCTGACTCAAAGAGACTGAGGAAAGTCTTTTAAGCTAATGACCATGCCCCAAACTGGGGAGCTCTGGTCTGGTAGGAAGTGACCCAGTGAAAAAATGTAATTCTCAATAACTGTGCTGCATGCTTTGATAACCCCTAGGATCTTTGGTTGGGAACAGTTAGAATGTGTGGACTTGGGTCACCCTAAATTGCCACCCTCCCTTGCTCATCTGCAGGGACAGAACCTCTGAGAGACAATTGGAGCATGCAGGAGTAATTGAGACTGCAACTGGGGCCACCTCTATTATGACTAGGCAGGGGTGAAAGTAACTCCAGAGACTTTGGAGCTGGGCCCCGGAAGGGGTGGAGCTTTGGGCAGAGGGGTTGGGGCTGGGAGGTCCCCATCCCCCAGATAGCCCTCCCAGGCTGCCTGGACTGCGCCGCCTGCGGCTCCAGGGGTGATTTAAAGGGCCCAGGACTCCAGAGGCCGCTGCCACTACCGGAGCCCCAGGCCCTTTTAAATTTTGCTATATCTATGTTTTCTATATTACTCAGTCCTTTATGTGCTTGAGCATCCACGTACACTTAAGAAAAAGTAACATAATAAGATCTATGTTATTGCTCCTTTACATGGATAGTAAATCCTCTGTGGTAGTGAACTGTAACATCGCAGTGGTAACATCCACAAAATATTTTTAGAGTAAATTTCAAAGAACCTTTGGACCTCAAAATCCTTAAACTGGCACTGTTCATTTTGCTGTGATATTTGAGCGGTGGTAGTGAAGGAGGTCAGTGATCTGTCTGGCGTACAATGGGAAAGCATGACTGAACTGTCCCTTGGGAGGATGCAATCTTTTCCTCCATGCATATGTAGCCAGCTCAATGGACTAGTGCAGAGGGGACAGGACCAATGTTCCTGGCCACTTAGCTGTCTTGCGCCGTGCTGAGCAGTAGGGGGAACAGACCTCTGACCTTTGCACAGATCTCCCCCGCCCCCCCACAATCAGCAGACCTTTCATAGTGCTTGAAACAGTCTGGTCTGGCCCTTAGAGCATATCCATGTGTAAACAGGTATCAGTAGCACGGTGTACGTCTACCTATCTCATATATTCATTTTCATTTGTGTTTCTCTTCATGTTTTCAATTCATTCTTTCTATATTAGAATTTGTTGTGAGAGATTAAAAAAAACCCTATCACTTTGTTACATTAGATGTTATTTCTCTGTGACAAACCATTCATTATGTGATAACAGCAATGGAAATCTATGTTACAGACAGTGCTCTATGCTATCCCTTTATATAAATCTTTCTATTATTGTTATTTATTTGTGTAACTGTAGTGCTAGAAGCCCTAGTCATGGGCCAGCAGCCCATTGTATTCAATATTAAATCTTATGCCTAAATACATTTTCGGGAAAATTCATTAGTACTCATTATTCTAGCAATTCACACTCAACTTTTCTACCAAAAACGCACAGCAAGTTTACGGATAAAATGTATTTTGGACTTCTATAGTTACTGAAGTTTCTTGTCACTATAAAGTTTTAATAGTTAGTTAGCACTGCCCCCTACTGTTTTTCCAGCTCCAAATTTTCCTTCTGCAGTAGCCACATAGTTAATAACTTTGCATATACAGATCCTATAGGGTGTAATTGGGTGAGGATATCAATCTCTGGTGTATAAATTTCCTGAAGAAAGTCTCTCTGAGTCCTTGCTAGCTGCCTTTTCAAATAACTCAGCCATACTAAGAAATTACTTGACTCTTGAGATGTAGGGAAAATATATTAGAAAATTTTCCAGACAGACGTAATTTAACTGAAAAAAGCTCTCAGAACTTTAGCTCTTGTTTCAGAATTATTTTCTTTTCAAGTATACTATTTAAAAACAAACAAACCCACAACTCCTTCCCTTCATTGGCAACACTTCAGAACTATGTAATGGAAATAATCTAGCATGTAACAAGTTCAAAACAAATCAGCAATTTAGTCAAAATTGGTCATCCTTCTTTTTAGGCCAACGCCCAGCACTGTATGTATCTAATGTAGAATTTCTGTCATGACTATTATAAGTGAGGAAATAGGAGAAGGAAGAGGGGAAGGAGCCAATCAATTCTAGCCATTTTAAAAGCACAGTAGTATGCCCATCTAGTATAATGCATTTAAATAAATAAGTATATCTTTCCCCTGCCATTTTATTTCTTCATTCCTCTGAATGTTTATTAAAAAAAAACTTTTGTCCTAACAACTTAAGAAAAGGATCATTACTATTAGTTTTAGGTCTGGTGAAAGTGCATTTGAGGCCATTTTGACCTTCTTAATTACAAACATATATGAAAGTATATTGTATACTTTTACTATGTTTGTATACTTTCATATATTGTATATATGAAAGTATACAAACATATATGAAAGTATATGTTGACCTTCTTAATTACAAACATATATGAAAGTATATTGTGTGGTGGTATTTAATACAGGAGGACAGGAGTTCTGGGGTCCATTATGAGAATTGTGTGTGCCATAAATGATATGACTTTATGAGAATCACCATATCATTCTGCTTTCAGGCCTTCCAGTGAGGAAACAAATTGAGGAATCCATGCAGATTTTCCTTTATCGGCAGCTTATAAAAACATGTGGCAGTGGTGGTGGTGGTCTTCAATTATTTCATTTCTTACTATCAGAAAGCTAGCAGAGGATGCTGCTCAGTAACTTCCATCCCAAGGTTATTCTCAGTCTGTGCCCCACTGGCTTCCGTTTTGTTGCCTTCTACTACTCAGCATGGGGTGTTTGAAGCAGCAGTGTCATTCATATGGTGACTCTGCTCCTCAGCTGCCTTTTATCAGATCTACATGGTGTAATTTCCTTTATTATTTATAGCCTGACTAAGAAGGGTCCTGGATGAATATGATCAGACAAAAACTCAATCCAGAAAAGAGAGAATTGAGTCTGGATGGCCAAGAGCAGCAGCGCAAGGAACTGTTCTGATCGGTCTCTGTGTTGCTGGTCTTTGCCCACCCTTTGGAAAAGAAGTCCATGACTTTTTAGTTCTTGCATTCTTAGATAGGAGTGGTGGCTTGTTCAGCTTTTCTCATATGCAGTAAGGTAATTTAGTTGCAGTCTTTCTTTGGTGCAGAGTTCTCCCAACACCTTCTGTGTTCTGTAGATGGAGTAGCTCTTTAAATCCACTCGAGAGCTTTATGCGGTGGCTCATAATGAGTTAAAGTGAGCACATTACATCTATGTGGCTTATTTCTCAACAGTCTTGGATTTTGGCACAGGTATAGTTGCTTGCAGCTGTATGAAATGCTGCCAGATATGAATGGGAGCAATTTACTCCCACTTTGCACAGGTGTAAATAGCTATACAAGGCACAAGATCTGGAAAGTGTCCAGAGATGCTTATGAAAGACCGGGGCCTCTGGAAGCTGCTCCTGTACCTCCCTCTCACACATGCAGCTGCAGCAGCTGAATAGCCTACAGACTCTCCATGACACCTTAGTTCCATTTATGGAGACTGTTTTTTTGTTTCGGCAGGGAGTGAGACAGGGAGGGGGAGCCATAAACTCTGCTCTAGTCAGAACACATAAACCTCCAACTGTCTTATTCCATTCTGACCCTCCTTCAATCCCTTCTTCTCTATTCTTCCCCTCTTCCTTCTCCTGTTTCCTCACTTCATCAACCTTACCCTTCCATCTAGCCCAAGGGTAGGCAACCTATGGCATGCGTGCCAAAGGCGGCACATGAGCTGATTTTCAGTGGCACTCACACTGCTTGTGATCTGGCCGCTGGTCTGGGGAGTTCTGCATTTTAATTTAATTTTAAATGAAGCTTCTTTAACATTTTAAAAAACCTTATTTACTTTACATACAACAATAGTTTAGTTCCAACGAAGTGGGTATTAGCCCATGAACACTTATGCTTCAATACTTTAGTTAGTCTTTTAGGTGCCACAGGGCTCTTTGTCACTTCTGCAATTCCAGACTAACATGGCTACCTCTCTGATTCTTAACAATAGTTTAGTTATATATCACAGACTTGTAGAAAGAGACCTTCTAAAAATGTATTACTGGCACACAAAACCTTAAATTAGAGTGAATAAATGAAGACTCGGCACAGCACTTCTGAAAGGTTGCCGACTCCTGTTTAGCCTTTCTTTCCCAGAGCCCACAAGAAAACTCCAAATCACATGCTCATTGTCAACCTCACTACTCTGCCTATATGCAGTATCCCTTTCCTCAACCTTTGCCTTATCTTTATAGATTGCAAGCTCCCTTGGGCTTGGGCTCCCGTGGACTGGGATCCATGAAGGGACTTATGAATTTCAATGCTGAGAGTCATGGTGCCTAACTTTTAAGTACCTTGAAAATCTCTGGACTAACAATGAGATCCACAAAGCCTGAGCTAGGTGGCTAAGCTCCCTATACAATGAATGGAGAGAAGTATATGCCTTAAACTGCTATCCACAAATCCAGCACATGATGCAGTGAACTGCCTAAACTAGCCTATGGGAGATGCTGATCAGAGGGGTGTGTGCTAAGCCTCTCACAGAAATAGGTACCTCAATCTGAGCTGCTAATGCTCCATGACGTGGGAGAAGATAGGTACTTGCCTGCCTGGGGCAAGGCTGAAACAGAACAGATGGGGGAGGAGCTCCCTTATAACCTTTAGCCTGGTGTGTAGGGTATTAACCCAGAATGTGGGACTTGTCCTGACTTGACAAAGGGGGGACAAAGGGACTTGAACAGCAATCAGCCACTGCTCAGGGGAGTGCCCAAACCATGAGGTTATAGAGTCATTCTAACTCTTTTACTGGCCCAAATAACATTTACGTATTTCATTGTTTAATGAAAGTGGTACAATTTCCATAGCAGACACTGAAGGAGACCCACATCTGAATATTACATAGTTAGGGCATTCAGATGAGAGGTCACTAATCCCTGTTCAGATTCTTTCTCCTGCTTAAGAGAAGGGGGGACTTGGACTGGGGGTCTCCCACATCCTGAATGAGAATTCTAGCCAGTAAACTAAAGGTTATAAAGTCCTCAGAGGCTGCCTAACAAATTGAGCTTCTGCATGTGACACGCATTCAGCTGCCTATCTTGTCTGGTTTGTTAATTGCTCTGGGGCTAAAGCAGGGGATAGGCATCTGGATGCTTATTAGGAAACATTAAGGCATGTGCTTGGGCAAGAGCTAGATGCCTAGAGTGAGGCTGTGTAACACTGCCAGACCCTTGATTGTCAGCATCAAACCTGGGACCTCTGAGGCTTAGTGCATGAACCTCAAGCCATATGACTCTTAGCTAAGTCTGTAGAGCAGACTCATTACTTTCTAAGTGGTCTCAGTGCCACTAGATGGGACAGAGCATCACACCCAGGAGGTGCGTGGGCTACATACTTCCCCTAGCTGAGGAAGCATCTCCTGAGCTTCAGAGACTTCCCAGTTGAAATCCCAGATGAGCCCCCACTTGTAACACCAACAGAGCCTGGTTGTCAGGATCAGACCTGGGATCTTTGAAGTTTAGTGCATGAGCTTCTACTGAATGAGCTAAAAGCCATCTTGCTCTCAGCTAAGGCTGTAGAGCAGACTCATTAATCTCTATGTGGTCTCCCTGCCACTAGATGGACAAAGGTGTGCAGGTTACAGGAGGTGTGCGAATTACAGCTGCAATGCACATGCTGAGAGGAAAAAACTTAGTCTCCAAGTGAGTTTACATGGCACATGAGCAGGAGTTTTGTGGATCACAGTTATGCCTAAAAATGGGACTTATCCACCTTAGGACCTTTTTAGATTATATCCTCTGTCTTATTCACCTATACAGCACCTAGCAAATTTGGGGCACCACTACAATACAAAGAATAAATATTGATGGTTCTTGTTCCATGAAAAAAGCATTATTCCTGAGAAATGAGTGTATAGTACAGTAAAATACATGTTGCTGTGTTTCCCATTTTAATTATTACAAGAACAACATGCATTGCTTTAAAGGAGAAGCAACGCAATCTAAACAAAAATGTAGTTGCAATGGGCAGTTCAAGCATTGTAATTCTGGGTGACAAGGAATTCCTGAGTCAGCCCCTGAAGCCATCAGAAGGTCATTGCCACCATCCAATCCCTTTCTCCGCTTCCTCTTTGGCTGTTCCATAGTTTGGCTAGTCTTGTGTACCTGCAGCTATTCAGTCCTTCACATTATGTCTGCTAATACAAGCACTAAGTGCAGAGGCAGAGACTACCCATAAAAGCTGGAAGGTGTAGATTGAAACATCTCCTGGAATGAACAGAAGCTACTAATGAAATTCATTTGAGACAGGGCTTCAGAAGCTTCTTGGAATGAACATTCATATACTGCAGTGACAGAGCCCCGGGCAAGTGGAACAATACCCTGCTCCCTCCCTGACCCAAAAATGATGCAAGTGGCACTTAATGGGGGCAGGAGCTGTTGATGTAACACCATCTGCTATAGAGTCTGTTGCTGTTATTATAGCATCTGCCCTTTGTGTTGATAGTTTCTGCTTATTGCACAATTGGGGTTTATAACAATTACCTTATTTTTTGCAATACACTCCCCGATATTTCAGCAATAAATGAGAATCCACTCTGCATCCTTATGTGAAACTAGAGCACCTATAAGGTACTGCTACGAAGGGAATTACAGAGACATTTTCTTCATTTCAAGTGGTTGCTTTCTCCAACTTGATATTTTCATGTCCTAAGCAAATGTTAACCATTTTACAATGAACACCAGTTTTCTTGGGCTTCAGAACACTTAGAGAGCTTTCCAGCTCATCTTTGTGATACATTGCCATTCCCACAAAGAAAATATTAAAAAGGAAAATTCACCCTTTTCTTCAGGTTCGGGAAAAGCATAAAGATGTTGGGCCAAATTCTGCTCCGATTAATGACAATATAATTCCACCAAAATCCATAAAGTTCCTTCACACTTTAGCAGAATTTCAATCCGCTGGCTTTGAAACAGAAGTGAGTGAAATTCTGTCACAAAGGGAGTTTTGCCACTGACTTCGCTAGAGTCAGGATTTCACTCATTTTGCCAACATAACATTTGCTTTTGCTATTTTCAATGATTTCATCAGTTTTTTATTTCTGTTGTAAAATTCACTAGATTCATATAACCCTAGAATCAATTCATCTTTAGGTCTCCTAAGAACAGATTTGTATAAGCATGAAAAAACAAACAATGAGAATATATAATGAACAGATTCAATGCATCATAGCAAAGGAATAGTATGTCATGTAGAAACACTGTAGACTTCAATCCAATGCATTGCAGATTTTCGTTACAAAATCACAGCACACTCTGTGCAGTAAGGAGTTTATCTGCTTAACTTTTCACGCTGTGCTAATGCCTCTTTCTATATGAATACAATTTTTTGGAGTTCTCACTCTCATGCCAAATTTATCTGTAGTGTACTGCTTGAATTCTATTACATGAAGGCCAGTGTTTCTAATCAAATTAAATAAAAGCACTAAGGTATCTGAAATCAATATTAAAACATTTTAAAAAGAGTAAATTGTATTATGCAATCATTTTTAAATGATTTGCAAAATACAATAATAAAATACATTAAATTGGAACTAAACAGACTAATTGCTAATCATGTGAAACAGCAGTGTTAGAAAAGGATTGGCATTTTAAATACTCCAGTTAATCAACAAGTACTTAAGCCAAACTTGTCCCTGCCAACCCTTTGTTTGGTTTTATGAATCAATAGGTGATTAAAGGTAGTTAGAATTGTGTTTTATTTATTTTAATAATTTACTAACATTTTCCAGGGTGGCTGAGTTTAAAGCTATAGTATCATGTCTTTATAAGGCTTAACTGTTCCCTTTATTTTTGGCATGCATTTTATATTTGAAATGTTTGGTATCAAATAAAATGTATTGTTCTGCATTTGGAAAGTATATCATATCGTGGTACACTACATAGTGGACTTAACTTTACCTGTTTTCTAGAGAGGATAAATATTTATTATGAAAGCTCTTCTGTTTATATCTTTCATTGAACTACAGTCTGTGTAATCAAATGCTGTTGCCCTTATTTAAAAATTCAGCATATTTATTCACCTGGACATGCTTGAGTTAAAATGTCTTTTTCTGCTACATGAAACACTTTAATAGAATCCAGGATAATTGAAAGAGGTGTTGGCATATCAGGTTGCTAAATCCAACTGCTGCAGAGATTTTGAGATGTCTGTTATCCAGTTTGTTTGTCACTTGGAGGTCTGGGGTTCCCTGCGGGGCCATGAGTAGGTTTCAGGGGATCCACCAAGCAGGGCTGGCATTAGACTCACTGGGGCCCAGGGTAAAAAGCCGAAGCCCCGCCATACAGAGCTTAAGTTTGGGGCCCCGAGCCCTGCCACTTGGGGCTGAAGCCGAAACCTGAGCAACTTAGTTTTGTGGCAGGTCTCTGTGGCATGGTGCCCAAGCAATTGCCCTGATTGATACTCTCTAATGCTGGCCCTGCCTTTTATATGCAGAAAAACTGTTGCTGTGGTGCAGGAAGGCCATGGAATTTTTATGCTGTGCTGGAGTGGCCTCAGAAAGAAAAAAGGCTGAGAACCCTTGAAGTGGAGAATCATGCTAGAAAGGACTTATTTGCGCTGTAGATCTCTTCTGGGCTAGAAAACAAAGGACATGTAAAATTTACTAAGGTCAAACATTGCTTGTGTGCTTTTTTAATATAATGCAATATAGCTCTAATCTTGTGTAATTGGATATAAACCAGATCTTCCTTCTGTCAGAAAAATCTTCAAGGAAGTGTAACTCCATACTTAAAGCAGAACATAAAATGTTGCTGAGATATAACCACCTATCCCTCTAGAAGCTCAAAATATTCACTGAAGAGAAAGAAAAAAGATGGGTCATAAGTTATATCAATTGCAGTAACAGAAAAGTCCTGTTAGAATGTGGTTTTCCACTCAAGTTCACCAGTAGTCAGAATTTCATTATCTTTTTTTTTTTGGTGATTAAGTGTAGGCATTACATTGTCAGCTACTGTTGACACCCTGATTCTGATCAGATCTACTTTGAGTCACATCCTTGCTTGAATGAAGTTAATGACAAAACTTCCACTAACTTTAGTGGCATCAGGATTTCTCCTTCTGTATGTATCACATTTGCTTTCATGATAAAAACAAGCTTCTACTGCTTTTTAGTCCTGTTACTACTACAGGGACAACAAAGCACTGGGAAATGGAGTTGGATTCTGTTCTGATTCATATACCATCAGTAGATAAGTTCAACAAGTTATGTCTGATTACTTACTGGTGGTGATTCACGAGCCAGTCAGAGCACAACTTGACTTTGCCATACCACAGTGGGTTTCCACATCTTTTAAATACAATAGCTCTGGAACCAAAAAATGCTTTTTGTATGCAGATCTTTTTGTTGGTATACTCATACTTTAAGTATGCTCATGTAGATGACTTGTACAATGATATTGACAGCAGAAATTCTGGAATGGCATGGTCTTCTCCCTCAAATTGATGCCACCTAGAGCTTTGAGATGGTATTGGCACTTCTCTTGCAACCTTCCAGTGGTGGCATGAGGCCCTCTTCATCCATCCCTAGGCAGCAAGATTGTCTAGGGGCATTACATGCTACCTGCCCCTTTCCAGTGATAGCAGAATTGTGAGCAGAAGCTGAGAGATCTTCCCCTTAATATAAAGTATCTTCAGGGGAATAAGAACTACCATACAGGGTCAGACTAATGGTCTAGGTAGCCCAGTATCCTGTTTGTGATGATGGCCAGTACCAAAGTTTTGGAGGAACAGATGGGATAGAAGTTTCTACACTGGTGTCAGGCCTCAGAGGCTACTGGCTGTCACTTCACATTTTCTGTTTCAAATGTGGCACTATTATGGGTCTTCCCCTTGACTTACATTCTATGGCATTCCAAATCCCATCTTCCCTTGATCTCCTTGTGCAAGAGTCATCCCCTATAATCAAAGAAACTTCCAGACAGTGAGGTGAAAAGAATCATATCTACAAAGATTAGGCAGAAAGGCAGATAATCACCAGACCATCCTTCTTGTAAGGTAATGTGCTGGTGCTTTGAAATGAACTACAATCTTCCTGCATGCACTCTCTGTACCTTAATTTTCTCCTTGTAAAGTGCAGGTGATGATAATACTTCCTTACCTCCCAAGGCTGCTGTTAGTTATATTCATGATTAAATCTCATTTTTGCAGATACTATGAAGTTGGATCTACAAAGATATTTAGACAGTTTTGGAAATGGGAAGACTTATCCAAATCACTCAGAATGACGAAAGAAGAAGAAGAAGAAGAAGAAGAAGGAGATAGATGCAGGGTTGTTCACTTTTCCCTCTTTTTAATTTCAGTGGTAATTGAATTACAAAGATGTAAACAAAAAAACCCCATGACATTTGTACAGGAAAAGAAATGTGGATGTGTGAAAATGAATAATCTGCTTGTCCCATTAGTATATATGTAACCCTTCTGCCAAGCTGAGTTGATAGCAGCAAGGGCCAGGTTCAGTACACAGGGGTTCCCTCTCAGCAGTGCAATGCAAAACCGACTCGAGCCCCCATCCAGTGACCTGAGAAAATTTTACACATAGCCCTGGGCAATACTTCCCCTCTCGCAAGCACAGAGTTTTGGTGTAGAAGAAAATCTTTAATAACACGAGGTAAACAACATCAGCACTAAATTGGGAAAACACCATTACTAGGGTTCATAAACCAAACCATGAGCGAAAACAAACTGGGTCATGTCCTTTCCCTTTGATTCTTGAGTCCAGCAACTCAAAAGTCAACCAAAGTCCCAAAAGTCTAGCAACCCAAATGTCTCTGTTCCTGGTTAATGCAGCCCCAGAGTTCAAAAGTTCATCTGCAGAATTTTACCTCCCAACCTGGGTGGAAATGGGGAGGGAGGTAAGGTGCACCTTACGTGCTTTGTGGCCGACTGCCCTGCCTCTCTGTGGGGTTCTGCTGCTGCCTTCACCACAAGCCACTGCACTCCACCAGCCATCCTGCGAGAGCTACTCTCTGTCAGCCATCCTACAATCCGCTCCTCTCAGCCAGCCCCACCAACTACTTAACACAGCACTCAGTGATTTCAGCTCATAGTAGGAGAGTCTCAATGCTGGTGCACCGTTGGCCCAAAGGGAATTCAGTTCAGCAGCCTGTAACCAGACTCCTAATGGAATCAAAATTAGCTCTGATATTACACAGCAAAGAGAGAATGGGATGCAATTGGTGTTTAGAGCCTCCAGAAGGGGCTCACACCACCAAGTACAAATACCTATCCCCAACCTCTCTCAATTCACTGACTTTTGGAACCCATGTCCCTTGCCTAGCAAGTGCTACTTAGTTGATGGTGAGTCCATCCATCATAAAAGGGCAAATACAGTTCTATTGTCCTTGATTCATATAATCAGGATAACAACACTTTATTCTTCCTGCTCCACTAACAGAGAAACTGGGGATCCCATAGCAGCCAATGTGACCATTTGGGCAGGCAGTCCCCTCATGCTAGACAGGGTGGGTATGCCCATGCAAACGAGATGTGTCCATGAAGTCCTTTCCCACAACTTGCCATCAGATGTCAGGGTAGAGCTCATTCTGACTCTGCTTACATCTAGTAATGCAAATAAATTTGTTCAGTTCTGAATCTGAACTTTAGAGATGTCTAAACAGTTTAGAGTTTGTCATTTTGTAGACTGTAGCCTTTCTCTAGGGCATATTATAATGGCTGCATTTATAAGCCACTTTGCTGTGGCTATCTCCATTGCTGAGTAGTTGAATAAATACTAGAGCTCTTTCATGAAGAATTTTCAAATTTGTCTTCATTCCGAATTGCATAGAAACCCAAAAATTTCAAAATTCTCTATGAAGGAAAATTCTGAAAAAATGCTTCTAGTTTTTCATAATTTATAAAAATTTACAAATCTAAATGAAACCTTTTGAACAATATTATAATATATAATACAATTTTTTAAATTTTTAAAACAAAAAGTTGTTTCAAATTGAAAAATCAAAACTTCTCATTCTGAAAAGGTTCAAACAGGATATTTCAACATTGTTGGATATTTTTTCTAGTTTTTTAAATAAAATTCCAGCAAAATTGATCCAGATTCATGAAGCTTTACCCGTTCGACAAAAATAAACTTTGCCCCACAAAGTGACTTGAAGTATTATGCATTTTTAAGTCTTATGTTTCATTTTTCACAGTGCCCTATCAAATAACTGTACTCTGCCCAAATTGCTTCCTTTCTGCATATGCAAGAGAAGCATACATATTTCGGGTGATTTGTATGAAAAGACTGTAATTCTCTCTCAACAATGAGAAAAAAAGCTTTTATCAATTTCAGATCATATCCCTTAGCTTTTCATTTTGGGTATAATGTTTTTTAGAGCAATTTCAGACTGACAGTATCTATTGAAAAATGATTCATTACAACGTAATGGACTCTTTTTGGGGGAGGAGGTGGCATTTTCATACCTTATGCAATCAATAATAATTTAGATGAGATACACCACTGTAGGAGAGAGACTTAATTTAGCTTAATACTGAATGTCTTTCTTTTTCTTTTTTATCCTCTGACCCTTCCAATAAATAATTTATGGATATCTCCTTTTACAGTTGAATCCAGGCAATACAGATGTCTGGTTCTCCCACCACATCCTAAATGATATATTTTTTTAACTTTTTGTTTGCATGTTATAGCAGCGTTGGTCCCAGGATATTAGAAAGACAAGGTGGGTGAGGTAATATTTTTTTATTGAATCAACTTCTGTTGGTGAAAGAGACAGGTATTCATGCTTACAGAGAAGTCTGCTTCAAGTCTGAGGAAAAGTACTCAGAGTATCACAGCTAAATACAAGGTAGAACAGATGGTGTTTCCTCTGAGGATGAGGACTGAGAGGTCAGATGTGGAATCTTTGCTTTGTGAAAAAAAAGAGTTTACCTACAGGTGATATGTTTATTATTATTATATATTTTTTGGTCTTTTATCATTTTTTCTGTGTGAGTTCATTGGAGAGCATAGTGATTGTCTTGTTTTGGCCACATAGCTGTTACTGGGTTATTTGATACACTGTAGGAGGTACACCATTTGCTGTAATAGGCATGTGTAGGATCCCTGGATCTTGAAAGGTGTTTTAGGTGGTATTGATCATCATAGCAGTAGAGATACATCTGTAGGTTTGGTGGGTGGGTCTGGAGCTGCTACTCCATAGATAAAATGACACCGTTTACTGAGAAGCCATAAGTTGCGAACAAAACAGTTTCTTTGGTAAAAACATGTTAGCTTATTAAAAGTAAAATGATTCAGAAGTCTATAGTATAGCCACAGTTTATCCCCCTGCTTACTTTTTTACATTCCTCTCAGCTGAGACAATCCTCCTCTTTCGTATGCATCACAAGTTTATGTCTAGATTGTTCAGTCATCTAACTGCTGCGTCATTGAAGGTAACTGTGCCCTCCTCCACCACATGTCTGACCATCTGCTAAGCCAAATTTCTGCATTGTGGCATCCACTCTGGCAGTTCCAGTCAGCAGCCTATTAAGCGGAGTCCAGAATCTGCACCCCAGGTGGCAAATAGTTAATTAGGGCTCCTGAAGTTCAGCCACATGCCTGTCTGTCCAGCTAGAGTTGCCTCTGTGTAGAGACATAACTGTTAGCCCTGATATGTCATTGTGCATCTGAGATTGGCACTGGACTGGCACCACAGGAGATGACTACATGAATGGCCACTGCACAAGAATGTTGCAAAGCCAGTTGTGGCAAGCCAGCAGGAACTGCAGGTGTAGATGTTTTCTTCTGGTGGAAGTGCGTGTTTCTTATTTTCACCTTCTGGAACCATTGTCAGCTGTGTGTGCAGCAGGCTGCTTTCATTTGCCATAGCCTCCCATGCAGCTTTAAGGGTGATGACATCTCATCTAAGTTTTAGTGGAACTATATGAGCCAACGCAATTAGATGTTAATGTGTGACTAAGACAACCGCTAAAGATACAGGTGGCTGTATTTAGCTCTGCATCAATAAGATGCTTATGCTGACTTCTGCCCCAAACTGCTGCACAATATTCCATTGGAACAAGATTTGGCATTGGAATGAATACCAGTGTCAGAACTGAAGAATGTAAAACATTTGCCTCTTGCTCCCCAGGAAGTTCCTGGCACCCTGATAGATTCTGAATCAAAAGTGCAGGACGTGGTCTTTTTCTTTAAATGCTCTACATGGGACCAGTATGTTAGACGGTAGCCCAGTTTGACTTCTAAATAAGCAATAACTGATTGTGAAGAGTCATTGACTCCTGAAGGCCATCACACACAGCAATGGTTGATTTCTCCATCACTGTTTCCATAACATATTTTGTATTTTATGGGACAGGGTTTTTAGGCCTGTGCCTAACCCCCAACTTGGAGGACCAGGGTGTCTGTTTTGTCTGGCCCTCCCCCACCTACCAATCTGTCATGGTTGAACCGACCAGGAGCAAAAAGCCCCCACTGACACAGACTCTGGGGATCATTAGAGCCCGCAAGGTGTCCCACTATGACAGCCCTTCTATAATGTCAGATGCCAACCCATAATGCTTGTGGGGGCCATAATGCTTGTGATGGTGATGAGCCATGTCAGTGTAGCCTGGAATTGAAAGTTGCATGCCTGTTGTGAAGTGCATCTCCTGAAGCAAGATAAGAGGTGGTTCAGTGTCTGTCTGTAACTAGATGGAGGGGAATATCCCTTTTCTTCATCAATAGCCCCTAAGTATTGAAATGCACCATGCTGAGACCTGGATCCAGTACTAGGGTTTGCAGCACTGCCCTTGTAAGGGGCTGTGTTGAAGGAATGATCTGTTTTAGGGATTTCCTTTCCCCCCTCTCCCCTGGTTCTTGTCACATAGACAGAAAGTAGAAGATCAGACAATGCGCAAACAATGTGATGTTTATTGGGGTTAGTTTCCAAGCAAGCATATTCCAAAGCCCTTCACACTAGTCGGGCTTATCTCTATATGCTGATAGCTCCTCAGTGTTCCATTCCCAGCTCTGATGCCACAGAGCCTTGCCTATGTCCCTGTTCCCGTTGCCTCCTCGCTTAGCAAACATGATTCCAAGTTCCCTTGACCCCAGTTTATATAGTAATATTCTCAGCTATACCATAACCAATCATTTTACTGAAATTTAACTAACCAATCCTAACATATTGTAATATAATTCTCTAACCAATTATTTCCCACTACCCTACTTAACTTACACCTAGCAAAATTAATTATACAGCAGCCAGAAACAGTTAGAGAACCAGACAGATTAACAATAGAAAAGTGGGGGCCATAAAGATAAAACACTACAGATTTGAAGGTTTCACAACCACAATAATTGATAAGTGATTTCTTGCCAGACAGGATGCTATCAAGACTTTCTTTAACCATCTTCAGATCTGTTTCTTTATCTGGTGGTAGCAGCACTATCAAGACAGGATCATCTTCCTAACGGCCGAGTACAACCTTATTTCAGTGTTACTGGTTTGGAATGTTAAAATGTAACCGTACGCTTCCCAACTAATGGCTGCCCATGATGCTTAGCCAAAGGCCTTAGCCTAAGAACAAGACCTCAGGCTATTCTTAGGCCCATACACAGGCTGACTGTGATCATGGTTCTTTGTTTTTATACCTCTATAACTAGCTAAGTGATAAAAATACACCTAAATTCTTAAAGTATAGGCCTTTACAGGCAGGCCTGAATATCTATATTCTAACAGGATATTTTGGGTTGATTGTTGTTTCGAACATTTTGTCTACTTTCATTTTGCTTTGTGTTGCTCACAATAGATGTGTCCCATGGGACAATGAAAATCCATGAATTCAATTTCATTTTGTTCACTGTCAATTTCACTTTGGTGCCATATTTGAATTTCAAATGGGACCTTTTGCCTTTTAAGAAAACCTATTTTTGTTGTTATTTAAAAAAACAACAACAAAGCATGGAAACATTTCTACTGGCCTCAGGTTTTATAAATGTTTTTATAAAATGTAGGGCCAAAGTTAAGTTGATGTTGTCTCTTTCAGGATGAACCTTGTTTTCTCTTATCAGCCTGACTGGGCCATCTACAATAAAAGCCCCAGTGGAAGGCCTTTCTCCTTAAGATTTGCATATGTGGTCTATGGCAGCAGACAGCATTTTGGCCTGAAGTTTTTCAGACATGCTCTTTTTTAAACATATGAGACACAGAATAAAATAGATATTAATTACATTTTGAAATTTTTATGGTCCCCTTCTTCGCCCCTCATCTTAGCTACAATTCTGCTTTGTCTGAGATAATTCAGAAACGTATCTGGAAAATAGGGGTAAAAAGCTATGAATGGGAATTGAGCTGTTAAAAGTTTTCCAGAGAGCTTTGTCAGCTACACAGCTCCTATGCATTTTTCATAACACACTCTGCCTCCCAGTACCTCCCATACACAATATTATGAACAGGACGGGAGACCCTTCACATGGACTTCTTGACTTCAGCTTTCTAAACTGTCATGAAATCTCATTTTGAAGGCTTACATGGAAGTTAAGTAGTGCGTAGGTTTTGTGCTGGGTCAAAGTCAGTGACATATCAAAGAATAGGGCCTACATTTCCTGGCTCCTAGTTCCCTGCTCTAATCACTAGAATGTATGTAACTCCCATTATTTTCTGTGAAAGTGACGCACATATAATGATAGAAGAACCGAATCCTACGTATAGTAAAAATACATGATGCAGCAAAGTATCTGAAAGATTTGTAGAGTTGGTATTAAAAACTTCCACCACGATGTATATACAGCATGATCTGTTTATAGACATTTGTTACACAATGAAATAATTTTTAGTTATCAGTAGATTTTTAAATAATAATCTGTTAAAGCTAAATTTTCCCACTTCATTATGTTTTATTAAATAATAAAGCGGACTGTGAAGTTTTTGCTTTTTTACATACACTCTATATACTCTTTGCATTTCTCCCCCAGGAATCATAAGACCACAATGTCTAGCAGTAGCATTTATTTAACAGGCTCTTTCCTGCAGTCATAAGAATAAGTCTGCCGCTGTGTCTAGAGGTAGAGCTGTTGACCAGTAGTCATGGAAACTGTGTTCCATTAGCATCTTTTCTATTTCTCTTTAACTTACAGTAGAACCTCAAAGATACCAACACCAGAGTTACGGACTGAGCAGTCAACCAGACACCATGTGAAACTGGAAGTAACACATCAGGCAGCAGTGGAGGGAAACCAAAATATTGTACTGTGCCTGTACTGCATCTTAAAAAGTAGGTACATGTAGGCTGCCTGTCCCCACCTCTGCCTTCAACACCACCCCCGACATGTGGGGGTCACCCACGTACAGCTTGGAGTTGAAGATGCTTTGTGTCGCAGGCAAAGCTGTGAGCCCCTGCTGCCAGCCCAAGACAGCCAGAGCAGGGGCAGCACTGGCATCTGCGCTGCTTTCCTGTAAGCCATGGGTGCTGTTTTTATCCTCCCTCCTGCCCAGGAGGAGGGCACTGTTTTCACACACACATACCCCACTGGGAGGGGGACACACTGTTTCTTCCCCCTCCACCAGTCGTAAGGGGAACAAGCTTGCCAGGAAAGATGTTTCCTGCAAGGAAGCTGCCTATCTGCCTCTGAAACCTGTCCCAAAGTGTGAAATGTTGGAGCCGGAGCTGCATTTTGTTGAGAATTATGAACATTTCAGAGTTATGGACAAAATCCATTCCTGAGGTGTCCATAACTCTAAGGTTCTGTATTTTAAATATATCATATTTAGGTAACAAAAGCCCACGGCAGTTCCCACTACCATATTGTATGTCATTAAGTTGTTGTTCTGTGCTGGGGTCAATTTCTGTGCCTGGACTTCAGTTCCCAGGACAGCACACACTGGCAGGAATGTACATAAAATGCACCCACCCTTTGGGGACAAGGAGGGAGTATCTTATATAGTGGTGCATTGTCTCCTGTGGCTGACAGCAGTGTGATGATGCAGAACTCTGAGGAGAATATCAACTAAGAGAACTCTTTAAGAAGGCAGCTTCATGAAAGGTAGTAATGGTGAGATATAAACCAGAGAGTCAAAAACCAAGAGGCATCATGGTCTGAGAGATGGTGTGGCCTACTGGACAGGATACTGGATTAGAACATAGGAGACCTGCATTCTATTCCTAGTGTGGCTGGTGACCTTCTGTGTGCGGTTAGGGAAGTCACTTCATCTCTTTGTGCCTCTGTTTCCCTTCCCAAAGTTTTTCTAGCTTGTCTATTTAGATTGTAAGCTCTTTGAGGCAGGGAATTTCTCTTAACATTTGTATGTCATCTAGCATAGTGGAGCCCTGATCTTGGGTGGCGACTCTGTCAACTACTATAATAGAGATCATAATAATTCTGAGGGCTCTAGAAGCATCCAAAGAGTCTCGTCCATCCCTGCCTCAGAAAAGCTATGGGTAGTAAAACCAAGGGCAGGTAATGAAAACAGTTGCCTAGGGAAATAAGTTTCCTGTGCTTTAAATCAGTAGAATTCACAAGGTAAATGAAATACTGGTGAAGAGTCAGAATTCTACAGTCTTGCTATGGAGAAGGTGACAGTCAAACTGGATGAGTAATGAATGGTGAATCTGATCCAGAAAGGGTAAGTACAAATGGGCAAGAAAATGTCAGGTACATAAAAATATGTGATCAAGAGTCAAAGACAGGAATTTAAACAGGCAAGGGGCAATGAGACAAGGTTGAAACTTAAGTGCTCTTATTTTTATACCTGTATAAAAACGAGAGTTACCATGTATCCATTTTTTCCTGGACATGTCCGGCATTTAAATCACTGTCCGGAAGGACTTTTTAAATAGCTGCAAATGTCCAGGATTTTTTCTCCTTCCCACCCACAATCAATGCTGACATAGAGCCCTAGAGCCACTCTCATCGCTGGAGCCTTCAGCAGCCAGATCCAGGGCACCACTGGGTCTTAGTGTCCACCCTTCTGACTTTCCTATCCCTGTTCTGACCCTCCCTGTGGGCTCTCACAGCCAGCTGCTGCAGCCTGGTGAGTCTGGGGATCTAGTAGTTAAAAGTGAAAAAGTCTCCAGCTTGCCAGAACTTTTGAGAACCACGACCCATTTTAGCTTCCTTGGCTTCCGCGGCGACCCTTGTATGTCTGCTGAAAAGCTGCCGAATGAATTACTTCTGCATTCTGCGGCTTTTTGGCGGACATGTCGAGCACTCCCAACTGCAGCCGAACTGAGCGCTCGGTATGTCCTCCGAAAAGCCGACGAATACGGAAGTAATTCATTCGGCGGCTTTTAAGCGTCGCGACCCCCGGTTTGAGAACCTCTGTATTAACACAACACTGAAACTGATAAAGAGCCATTCAAGTGGTAATGAAGCCATTTAACAGGCATTTGCCAACCCCCAGGTATATACTGTCAGTTTCTGAATTTACTTACAAAAACAGTTGGGCATTACTGTAATATTTACTCAGAACATGTCAGTCTACAGGACCTTAGTTTAAAATTTGCTTTAAAAATATTTAATTAGTGGGTTGGTGAAGATTATAAAATCACATCTCTAAAAAATCCTTGCATAGATTTTTAGATGCACAATCTGTACCCTTAAATGCTTGAATCTTCAAACATATAGTTTTTTAAATAAATCTTTACCACCCTTATCTAAAATACACATTTTAATTACTATAGTTAAAAAAAAAAACTTGCTTCCAAAATCTTCCTGTCCTTTCTGTCCATCCCTTTCTTATTCCAGATAGCTGGACAAAAAGTTTCCCTTTCTTTAGGTTCTGATTATCTGATGAACTATTTTTAAGAGAACCTCCAGCAAAATCAGTACCTTAGTAAGATATAAAATCCTTTGTAATGCCTAGAATCTTTGGAAACATTTTTTAAAGTTGTTGGTGACATTTCATAAACATGTCTATTGTCATGGAGATCACACAAAGTAAATTAGTATTCCCTTTTTCTAAAAGCAATTAACATTGTTATGAACACACTAAATCTCTGTGACTGATTAATTTAAAATCATGTATTTGTTTCAGAGAGCAAAGAGGGGGGTTGCTGAGGGTCCTGACTCCTAGGGGGGCAGTTAGGGTGGGTGGGGGTCTCCGGAGGGGGCAGTCAGGGGGCAAGGAGCGGGGATGTTGGATGGGTTGGAGGTTCTGAGGGGGGGCAGTCGGGGGGCAGGAAGTTGGGGGGAGCAGATAGGAGGCAGGGCCAGGCTGTTTGGGGAAACAAACCCTCATCTGCACCCCCCCCCACACCTTCCTCCCTGGTGGAGTGTTCTCTTTTTTTAATGTTGAAATATGGTAACCCTAAGAAAAACAGCATCAGACACCCCCCCCCCCTTTTTGTGATTGATGGTGGAATATAAAGTGGGACAGAGGACGTTTGCTACCCAGAGACATCTCCTCTTTCTGAAGATGCTGTAGAAGAGCACAGGAATAAACATGGCTGGTTACATTTACTGGAAGTGAAGGAGGCAGGTCAACATGCAGTACTGCCAAAACAGCATTGCCATTGTCCTTCCCCTGGACATTTCTTTTGGATTATAAAAGGAGCATCTGTGGCTGTAGTAAATGGCAGCCATCCACACTCCTTCTGTTATTTGGGCAGTAGTCGTACCTAAGCCTGGCCCCAGATGAAGTCTTAGTTGGGTTTTATGAGGATGAGGCAGATGGCATGCGCCAAGCTAGAACCACAAACAGTATCAGCCTAGACTTAGCAATCTATTTCCTCCTTGTGTCCCCACTGTACCCTCTTTTATTATAGAGGCAGGAAACATGACAACTATCAGCAAACATCAGAAGAATGTAAACAAACACCTAAGAATGAGAGGAATTCTTTAAAGCTGCACAAGGCAGCATAGTCCAAATTCTGCTTTCAGTTACATTGGTGTTACTGAAAACAGAATTTCAGCTCCTTAGTGTGATGTTTACATTTTTAGACAAACAGGATTATGAAGAGAATGATTCCAGGAAAATTCAGAGACGTGCCTCTGGAAAGAAGCAAAACTATAGATGAAAAGGCCGGGGGGGGAGGGGGGAGGGGATGACACCCATAGTTTTATCTATCGAAGAAACTCCATGTGTTAGATAATCTTTAGAAAAATGTAAGAATAGTTCATGTGAGGTATTCAAACTTTTAACTGTGCACAGTGTGTGGACTGCAAGCACTGAAAAATTGTACAAAGGTTTTGCTTTGACAATTCATTTGTAAGAAACAGTAAAATTAATCTCAGTCTGCAGTGCTTCTGTGACTTCCATAGGAGATGAATGTAGCTATAGAATCTCATGTCCTGTTGTGAGCTTTAATAACCTGTTGGATCTTTAGCGAGAATAATGCCAACAGTGATTATGAAGCCATTAAATCAGAGTCAATGAGATACCACTGCTGTTTCTATTGACACTTCTGTAATCATCTTATTTCTCTGTCCACACATCCTAACCCTGTTACTTCACTAGTAGTTAATGAAAGGTGTAATTTACACTGTAGTCATCGGGGTGAGATTTAAAAAAATACAACCAATAGCAAGAACGTTGCTAATGTCAGTTCAATGATATTTCCTCCTCCCTGTGATGCTTTAAGGCACAGCTATTAACTGGAGGACACTAATAACACAGTCAGCTTTTCAATTACTATAATTAAGAAGCCACATTGTAAATAGCTTTCTCCCACACAGGCGGCAGGGCTGTAGCCTCTTGGATTCTGTGCCTAAATCTCTTCTGAGTGTGCCCATAGGAAGCCGCCGTGGATTGAAGTCGACAGTATGCAAATGGTCTGCACTACCTGCCCAGGTTCCCCCATCCTGCCCACCAGCCCTGCACAGTGGGACTACACTGACTTATCTCTACAGGAGCCCTTGGTTGTAGAGGAGAAGGTAGCGAGAGAAGGTAGCGAGAATTATCTCATTGAGATCAGTCTCAAGACTGGCACATTCCTTCAATAATAATAATTATTATTAATAATAATTAATAATACCTAGCTCTTACTGACCACTTTTCATTAGAAGATCTCAAAGCACTTTACTCCCCTTCAGCAAAGCTCTGGCTGTCCAGTGCAGAATCTAGCCTTTGATATCTATAGGTATATGTTTGACAGTGCAAAGCTGAGCTATCCCTTCATGAAAGCTACTTCAAAAGGAATAAACTCAAAGACTTTTACGTCAATGAAACCAGAATACCCATGCCAAATCCAAATATCAGTGAGTTCCAGCCTTACATTACATACCTACTCTAGCTGCTAGTAGCTTACGTTGCTATCTTCTGCTATCTGAAGAAAGGATACATAGATAACTTTTTATTTCCCTCTCAAGTAAAAAAACTAAATATGTAGAGAAACTTCTCTGAAAACACACAAAATAACCAAAGCTCCCAGTGCAACAGGTATGAAATGAGCACCACTAAGTGTGCAACTGCATATTTTTGCGTTGTGGCCTAATCGCTAGGACATTGGGCTGGGACTCTGGGGACCTGGATGTTCAGTTCCTTGCCATTGCAATGTTGACCTTTGGGAAGTCACTTCCTCTCACTGTGCCTTAGTTTCCCTATCTGTGAAATGGGGAGAATGATATTGACCTCTTTTGTAAAGTGATTTGAGATCTACTGAGGGGAGGGAGGAGAGCTCTGCCTGCTTCCTGCAGCAGTCCAGACTGGGTGCTCTTTCCCATGATGCAGGATACTGGGGAAGATAGCCAATCTGGGGTTTTCCCCATGACAGAGCTGACATTCCTAAGAAGGCTGAAGCTTCTTGCATTATCATGAGACTGGCTCTTGCTTTCACAAAGCTCTCGTGACTTGCCAAGAAATTGTGAGTTGGTAACACTTTAAAAACATTACAATACAGACACTTTTGCTGAGTGAAGATTATTTAAGCTTTTATTTTGGTTGGCATTACAGAAGTCCTTGACGATGCCTTCTTTTTCAGAGCTATTCATTGTAACTCAGCTACACTGCCAATGTGGCTGCTGGCAATGTGTGAAGGGCAATGTGGCTTAGTGGGCAAAGCTTGGCGCAATTTTATTTTAATCTCTTTCTCGCTCTCTCTGCTCTGGTTCAGTGCCTAGTAACAAACAGGTCAGAGTAAACAATAGTGGGAAAGCTGCATCTGAGATTTTCCTAGTTTGGTTAGTGTGTGTATCTCATAAGCTGAGAGGAGAAGAGTTTTGACCATTTTAATCTGCAATTTTCAAAATTTGGGAAAGCATTCAAAAACCTTTGGACTCACTTGTTCAGAGACAGAACACGTATTCTATTAGTTTAGTACATGTACAACTGTGAGATCTTGGTCACTTTAGGATAGCTGTGCCTTCAATCAATTCTCCATATCCCTGTTTAGGTGGTTTGTATTTAGCAGCTGTCTCTTGTGCCATTGTCCCCCAGTTCTTGAGTGACATTACTAATTTACTGCATTACTAATGCATTCTGGTACTATCCTTGCAAAGTCAAGACTGCCAGTGAAAGGTCTCTCTCTGACTTATTGATTTCAAATGAAAAAAGTGAATGTTCCTCCAGAAAGTCACAAAAAATGTTTCAATTAACTCACAGCAAAGTGCTTTGCTGTAACATCCTCAACAGGTATTCTTCTCTTATCCGAAACTATTGGTTTTCTATTACTCACTGTTAGCCAGTGACCATTTCTGCTTGATATATATATTTATTTTGTTTTAATTGATTTTGTTGTTTTTTACTGTCCAAATTTGGAAAACTTCTGGACTCTTCCAATAAATAGCCTTCTATAATATTGATTGAAATACTTGAACATTATTTAAACAGAAACATTTGCTTGTATTGTGATTTTTGGTGTCCTCATTACTTGTCTTAACACTGTGGTCAATACAATATGATGAACTGTATGTTTCATGTGCCCTTTAAAGAGCTATTCTAATATCATTTATTTTTTAAACTGGGGATAACTTAGTGTCCAATTCATGGCAACCATCATGTATTCTTTTAGTTTCACACTGTCCTCATGCCTTTCTTTCAAAGAAATAAAGAGAGTAAGTGCTTTAGATCCTGATTCAGCAAATCACTTAAGCCTATGTTTAACTTCAAGCAAATGCTCATGTCACACATTACACATAGAGCTGCCCACTTCCACAGCAACCAAGGGCAATATATTAAATAAACTTATATTCTCTTTAAAGAGAAACTTATTATACAGCATCTTCTAACAACCCTGCTATTGAAACCTAGATGATAATTACAAATTCTAAAAACTGTTATCAGTAAAAGCCTTGACTCCGTTTTTCATAGATTTGAAGATTTTAAGTCTAGAAGGGAACATCTGATCATCTTGTCTGTCCTGAATAGCACGGGTCCATGAGTTTTACCCAGTTACATCTGTACTGATGTTACATCTGAGCCTAATAATTTCTGTTTGGTTAAACCACATTTTTCCAGAAAGGCATCCAGTCTTGCTATGAAGACTGCAAAGGTTGGAGAATCCACCACTTCCCTTAGTAGTTTTTTCCCATGGGTAATAACCCTTACTATTAAGTATGCGTGCCATAATTTTTATTTGAATTGTTTGGTTTTACTCTCCAGACATTAGTTCTTATTATGCCTTTTCCCTCTTGATTAAAGAACCCTTTAATACCATATATTTTTTCCACCTGAAAGCAGGTATACTCTGTAATCAAATAATCTGTCAATCATAATCTCCTTAAATCTTTCACTGTCAGGTTTCCCTCTTCCCCTTCAGATCATTTTTGTGACTCTTCTCTAAACCCTCTCAAATTTTTCCATATCCTTTCAAAAATATGGACACCAGAACTGGGCATAGTCATTTAAAGAGGCATCGCTTCCCTCTTTACACATCCAAGGATTGCATTAGTCCTTTTACTATAAAATCATGTTCAGTTATTTGGCCACTGTGATCTCTAAATGTTTTTCAGTCACTGCTTTCCAGGATATAGTCCCCTATTCTGTACATATGGCTGCATTTTTACCTACATATATGACCTTACATTATTAGTATTTTGCTTTAATGGGCCGAGTAGTTTACTAAGAGATCCAGATTACACTGTATGACTACCCTGTCCTCATCATTATTTACCACCCCACTAACATTTGTATCATCCACAAATTTTATCAATGATATTATATTTACTTTCCAGATCATTGATGAAAATATTGAATAGGATGAGGTTTAGGACAAATCCCTATGGAACCCCAATAGAAATATTCACATTCAATAATGATTCTCCATTGACACCTCCATTTTGAGACTAGTCAGTTCTTAATCCATTTAACATATGCTTTATTGATATTGTGCAGTGCGAGTATCTGAATCAGAATGTTGTGAGGGATTAAGTCAAAAACGTCACAAAAATCTAAGTATATTACATCTATATAGTTACTTTTTATCAACCAAACTTGTAAAGTAATCAAAAAATGAAATCGGGTTGGTTTGACAAGGTATATTTCCATGAAACCATTTTGACTGGCATTAATTATTTTCCCACCCTTGCATTAATTGATTGTATCCCTCATCAGCTTTTCCTTCATTCTGCCTGGGATTCATATCAGACTATCTGGCTTATACTTTCATCTTGCTTTACTTATTTTGAATATTGGAAGAATCTTCGCACCTTTTTTATTTGATTTGTTCCTTACGCACTTAACTTTCTTCTCAACGTCTTTGATCCTGCCAGCCATTTCCCCCTGATGTCTCCAGTCCTTATCAATTTTATACACTTCATTACTTCTAATTTGCATTGATTGCCATCTACTTCATAAAAGACTAAATGGTTTGAAAATATTTCTCAACATTATGAAAATTAGATTCTAAATGGTAAGAACTGGCAATTCTTATTGCAGAAACTGACAGCAAGGCAGCTGGACAATATAAAATACCCGCATCCCTCATGGTTAAGAATAATGTCTTAAAAGACAAGATTGTGATGCTGGAAAATGCAGAGAAGATTTCTTGCAGATACAGACTGACAAGGCTACCACTCTGAAACCTGAAACCATGCAGAATATAAATCCTTGAGTGTGGGAGAGCATAGATGATTCCTATTAGCTTTACTGCATCTTGAACAAAAGTGAAAACAGGGATAAAAATTAAGTGGCTAGAGAGAGAGAGAGAGAGAATCTTTCAGCAGCAATTTAACACATCAGGAAATTTGGCTTTCTGAAAGGGAAAATAGAAATATTTTTCAAAGATGCACGACTAAGCCTCACAAACCTCACTTTGATTTCCTTTCCTCTCCTAAATATCTTCACATGTTACAAACACGCAAGCATTAAATGTGCAAATTGACCTCAGTCAATTTAGTTTTTTAGCTTATTCAATTTAATCCAAGGGCTTCTACACTTGACATAGCTTGATTTGGAAATTTTCCTTTCACTACTAACAATATGTATTTAATGTGCGGGTGGGGTGTGGGTGGACAGAGAAGGAAAGCATTCCTTTGACAGGTTCTTGTTTATGGAACACAGAATATTCTCGTTAACTCTACTTTATTGCATATATAAAAACAGTAACAAGACTACATATGGTCATTCCTGACAATAAATATAATTTAAACTCCTCTGAACTGTTCATTGTACCCAGTTCATCACTTTCTGAAAGTAGTTATGCGAGGGGCAAAGAAGCATTCAAGGCTAATATGGGGAAAATGAGACCATAAGAATGGCCATAGTGTGTCAGACCAAAGGACCATCTAGCCCAGTATCCTGTCTTCCAGCAGTGGCTAATGCCAGATGCTTCAGGGGGAATGAACAGAATAGGTAATCATCAAGTGATCCATCCCCGGTCGCCCATTCCCAGCTTCTGGCAAACAGACACTACAGTCACTTTAGAGCATGGTTTTGCATCCCTGCCTGTCTTGGTTAATAGCAACTGATGGACCTCTCCTCCATAAACTTAAGAACATAACATAAGTACATAAGAAAGGCCGTACTGGGTCAGACCAAAGGTCCATTTAGCCCAGTATCCTGTCTACCGACAGTGGCCAATGCCAGGTGCCCTGGAGTGAGTGAACCTAACAGGTAAAGATCAAGTGTTCTCTCTCCTGCCATCCATCACCTCCTTCTGACAAACAGAGGCTAAGGACACCATTCCTTACCCAGCCTGGCTAAAAGCCATTAATGGACTTAACCTCCATGAATTTATCCAGTTCTCTTTTAAATCCTGTTCAAATCCTAGCCTTCACAGCCTCCTCAGGCAAGGAGTTCCACAGGTTGACTATGCACTGTGTGAAGAAGAACTTCCTTTTATTTGTTTTAAACCTGCTGCCCACTAATTTCAATGGGTGGCCCCTAGTTCTTCTATTATGGGAACAAATAAATAACTTTTCCTTATTCACTTTCTCCACACAACTCATAGTGTAGTTCTTTGTAGTAGAACTTATGTAGTTCTTTTTTGAATCTTGTTATAATGGTCTCTTTTTTTCTCTAAACTCACATTTGTTAGCAGCAAAATAAAAAAAAATGGATTAGGTTTTCCTCATTTTCTATGGTATTATTGTAAATGTGTTTTAAGAGCAATCCATTATCAATCTTTATTATTTTTAACAATGTATTTATTTTGCCAAGCTGTGGCCTTTTTGTTTAAGGAAAGAACAGATTGTTATGGGAGAAATACCATTGGTTACTACTGTAACATACAACTAGTATAAATTACAAAGGGTAGGGTTTTCCCAAAGAGCCTAAGGGAGCAAAATACACCCAAATCGTCCTGAAATTCAATGGGATTTGGAAGACCAAACTCCTATAAGATCCTTTGAAAATTCCTGCCTAGATCTTAAATTAAAACAGTTTCCCATTACTGGAGCAGTTTAGCACATCAGCAGCAGTGCTGTGAAGGGGCTGACTGTCCATGGTGGGGGCAGGCAGAGAGGAGAGGCTTGCCTCTCCACCTTCCAGACTCCTGGTATTTAGAGAGATGGCAGGAAATTCCACCACTGACTCCCTGATGCCAGGCCTAATCCCATTGGAGGATGAGTATGCTATTCCAGAGGAAAAGCTCAGATCTGTCCTAGCAGGAACAGGTAATTGGTTACAGGGCCACCTTTGTGCCCAGGGCAAAGCAGGAAAGAGACTGCCTGATGGCATAGGCTACATATGCTGTTGGGATACTATAGATCCAGATTTTAGGGTCTTTCTACTACTTTGGAAGAGTAGATCTTAGACTTATGAGATCCCCTTTAAACCTGGTTATATTTAACACCTTGACACTGAATGAATGATTTTTAGAAATATTGTCCTAGTTAATTGGTACAGTTGCTAAGGCTAATCTCCCCTTTTTGGAACATTCCCATTAAAGTGGTCATCTCATTTATGTTTTGCCAATCAGCGAATAATGAAAAGATTTATTTGTTCTCAGCTGTTTCTTCCATTTCATACTAAAATTTGTTAACTGCTTCCCGTTCGCTCTTTTAACTTTTCTAATTGTAGCTGGTTCAATGAAGACTAAAACAAGCCATATGGGCTTCAGATCTGTGGTTCTGATTTGAGTCCATCTCTGGACAATGCCAAATCACAGATACACATGTCTAAAACAGATGCTTTGTTCAACGCTTTCAACTCCAAGCACTGAAAAAATCATGAATCAGGTCGTGAAAATAATGAGTTGCTTAAAAATCATGGGGTTTTTTTGTTTTTAATAAGGATTAAGTTCTTTTTATTTTCCTTGTGGTTTTAAAATCTATAGAGTAGACTTGTGGCACATTTTCAAGCTTTTCTTTGCAACACTAAGGGCTTGAATCTTTCTTTTTTCCCCCCTCTTTCTCTTCTTCTCTCACTCTGGCCCTCCATTTAAAAGAAAGCTGAGATTCTCACAGAATTTTATTTTTTAAAGATCTGTTGATTATGCAAAAACACAATACATTATGAAATTTGTGACAAAATCACAAGAATTGGAAACACTGTCTATAGAATACCTGTGACAAGAAGAATCAGAGTAAGTCACTTGTTGGCTATATGAATTGTGAGGTGTGTTCAAATGTTTCTTCTCCTTCTCCTTGCTTAGTCTCATTCCTTCCTTAAAGATTATCATTAAGGTTTTATTTGGTGTTTTCTAGATCCAGCATCCAATGATTTATCCATTGTTCCTTGTGGAATCTAGGAGCAGGCTCTATAAGAGAGAATGGTGTGAGAGGAATAAGAGCCACAAAATCATGAGTTCTTTGGCGCCAAATCCTTATGTGGCCTTAACCTTCATTAGTTAATATGTCTAAGCCACTCTCAAGATGAAAATTGCTATATGAGTGCAAAAGTGTTATCTTCACCAGGCATGCTATTGTTGGCGCTACTTCTTCTGGACAGCAACTGTGCCTTCCTGTGTGCTTGTACAGCACCAGTGAGATCTCAGCCTTGATCAGGGCTAATCGGGATAACAGAGTACAGATAATTTTTTATTATTGATACACATTAACAAATGATTTAATAGTCATATATGTTATATTTTTATTATTACGCCATTAGTATTAGTTGTTTTAACAGGTATTCTGTGATTTTCTCTCTGAACTGTTCATGTACTCTGCTTTTAAAAAGCAATATTTTTGTGTAAAAGAGTAAATACATTATGTTTCACTACAAAGCTACAGAAAGCTTTTGTTGATTGTATATTCATGGGCCTCTTTGGCTCTTGTTAAACCCCCAGGGGCGAGTTTGGGAAATGGAATGCATATTCCTTAGGATGAGCAAATAGCACAAAAAATGTTATTTTGTGTTGCTGACAAGATTATTTTGCCCACAGGAGTTTCAGAAGATTTGGAGCACTCCATCAGCTTCCCGTGCTAAGGCTGTACAAGCAAAATTATTTAACAAAACTGACTCCTGATGACCAAGCACAATACCATACTGCTGTAGGCTGGCACACATAGGTGCTGGAACTAGGGGTGCTGCTGTACCCCACTGGTTTACAGTGTTGTTCAATGACTCTCAGCATCTCCACCACACAAATTGTTCCATCACCCCTACTGGCACAAGGAATTCAACTTGACTGCTTCTCTGCACTATTACTAGTATCCTTCCCTCTACACATATGTATGTATACCTATGTTTACTCGGCTTCTAGATTTCACCATGCCTTTTAGAAGTAATTTTAGATTAGCTTTTAAACAGTTAATCCAGAATACATCACCTCTTTTTGGAAAAAAAAAAAGGAAAAAACTCATCTTTCCAAAATGCCTAGGGAGGTTTATTTTTTATTAAAAACTCTAAGTCCCAATGGAAATAAACTATAGAATTCATTAGAGAATATTAAGCTTTCTATACATATTTTTAATCATCCTCTAACACTTCAGATAGAATTATATCTTTGCAATGAAATTCTGTATGAAAGGAGATCATTTTCTATTAAATTCTATAGGGTATCAGGTGATTTGCATAGTACCCTATTGCACTTCTATAGAACCCTATCGGTTTTATTGATTTCACATTTTATATGATTCTTCCATGAAGGAAATAGGTAAATCACAAATATTATTATTTTGAATTTTCAAGTTTAGTGGACTAATCTTACAGTCGTTATGAATATAAGATCAGAGTATACATCAGTTTCTACTGGTTCCCGCCGAGTAGCTGGTGTATGTACTGGGCCTTGATGTGAGATCAGTAGAAAAGGAAAAGAAATTCTTTCCTCCAGGCTAAAAAATAGCAGCGGAGGTGCTCTGCAACAGCTATGATATTTCAGGCTCTGCTCTACTGTAACAAAGAATGAATGGTTCATACGTGTACTTCTGGATCCACCGTGTGTTGCAGAAAATGATCAGTGCAAAGGTAATGGAAAGACACTGTAGATAATGAATCGTGGCCTCACTGATGTCAATGGCAGGAGCTGTCTTTTTGTTCAGTGTTTGTACAGTGCCTACCAGAATGGGGTTCAGGTCTTTGACTGGGGTCTCTAAGCACTACTACGATGCAAATAAATAATAAAAAATAATTCTGCTCTCCCTTACATGAGCATAAGTCACTGCTGTCAGAGGAATTATGTTGGTAGTGGAAAACAAAGCATGTAAGGAGAATTGAGCTCCTATATTTTGTATGCAGGTACTGTATTAGCATTTGCTAACTTTTTTGTCCAGATTTTGAATGAACTGCTGTCAATGGTACAACTTGTGTAAGTGTTCACCATTGGAATTAGGGGTTCACCACCTGAACCTATCTGTGCAAAAATCATAACAATATTTATTATATTTGTTGCCTTGTTGATTTGGGGCCTGATTGTCTGCCTTATATATTTGTCAGCACTTGTTTGTTTGGGTGTTGATTCTTCTCTTACTTATCCCAGCCTTCTCTGGCTGTAAATCCACTGATTTCTATGTTATGGCCCCAATTTTACACCAAAACAACTGAAAAGTAAATCAGGCCCTTGGTGTTGTGCTGCTACAAACCTTTGCAGTTTTTTTCATTAGACTGCTCGTTAGTCTTCTTTTTGATCTGCATTTTAAAAATTCCAGTTCTCCTGAACTTCCACTTCAGCTAAAAGAGCACGGTTCGAGTAAGCATTGTGATTCCGTATCCAGATGGGTGAATTCCTCCCGTCTCACAACCCCAATTCCCCCAGTGTATTGGCAAACCCTAAATCTTCTTTCTCTCTCTCTCTCTTTGCTGCCACTGTGTGCTGCTCGTCCTCTAGTTAATTTTGTAGTTGAATAATAAACAGTCACTTCATGGGGGCCATGCTCTTCATTGTTATCTCATGTCCACTCGCAGTCTCCCCCATGTCAGGACTTACGGCCAAATTCACGTCTGTTGTAATTAGGTGCAACGCCATAGAAGTCAACCATCAGCATCACTAAAGCCCTCATTCAGCAAAGTACTTAAGCACATGTCTAATTTAAATATCTAGGTATTGTGGCTCCTTAAAGGTAGTGGATACTCTTAGGCATGTTGCTTGAACCAGGACCAGACTGAGCTACCATCATAAGAACATAGTCCATCTCTAATAGCCCAAGAGACTGAAGCCCTTAGTCACTTGAATCTGGATATCTGAAGGCACATTGGACGGGATTCCCAAGTCAATAATGCTATAGAAACTGTGCAGGAAAGGCAAAACAATGACCTAGATAAGGGCATCTCCTCAAATAATAGGTTTATAGCCATGAAGAGGGACTCCTCAGCCTGGTCATGGAGACACAGCTGTTTGCCAAGGCTGAAAATATGGAGATCAAAATACACTGATATGCTGAGGTGTCCCTGCAGCAAGGGAAGGAGGAA
Source organism: Dermatemys mawii (assembly GCA_007922305.1). Taxonomy (NCBI): domain Eukaryota; kingdom Metazoa; phylum Chordata; order Testudines; family Dermatemydidae; genus Dermatemys; species Dermatemys mawii. The sequence continues at coordinate 35,988,035 of ML677334.1, read as the reverse complement.
TTCCATATCAGCATGCCATCAGGCTAATCTAGAGAGAACATGCTGCAGGCTGACCCAGAAATGGACCAAGAATCTGGGTCTGCAGCAAGCAGGCTACAATCTGGTCCTGAACAGAGCAGGAGACACCAAGGCTAAGATGTTAATCTAGGGGAGTGCAAGCATAGATAAGACAATATACATATTACTTTAAATCCCACTTTAAGCACAATGTACCTTTGGGGCGTAATAAATAATAATTTGTTCTAGAAAAGCTATGTCTGTGTCATGACATACTGTCACTTCTGCAGGCTCACGAAGAGCTCTCACAGGTGCCAAATCGATTGGGCCTGCTAGAATCACGGTTGGCTACGGAGGGGTGCAATCCATAGACCCAGCTGGGGAGTGGTTGGACCATGGGGCCCTTTCCCAAAGAAACATGGAGGTATGGGCCTGTCACTTGAAAGGGATGTACTTGTGGGATTGGAAAAGGGGTCTCGAAGGGGCAGTCTACTCAGGCTGTGATAGCATCCTCTGCATCTTATTTTAGCACTATAGACATTTCAAGGGATTTCTGCAGGAAAATTAGGCCTTTTCAATAGTATTTCCAGAGTTGATGAAGATGCATTCAACACCCGGGAACTGAAGTACAGGAGAGTGATTTGAAGACATTTTTCTTTTTCCTTTAGAAATAAGGTTAAAAGAGAGATTATTGGTTTTTTAAAAATTGTTCTTTAACCATCCTAGAAGCATACCCAAGTCATTGTGTTGGGAAATCAACTTACGTCAGAGAACATAGGAGGAAGAAGAGAAGTAATCAAAGTTAGATCCAGTAATTTCTGAGTCTAACTCACAAATGCTGCTTTACAATTCTCCATTGTCCTCCAAATAGCTCTAATGTACTACACAATTCACATTAGAAGTATAGGAAAATAAGGTATTTAGTCATAATGAGATGAATTATTGGCTTGTAGGTAAAAGAGATAGAAACCAGTGTCTCTGAAAGTCTGTCTGGAAGAAACTGACCTTCAAAAACATAGCAAAAGTAGAAACAAAGACATGATTATTATTTTATTATTATTCCAGAAGTGTCCCAAAGTCCCAGTCATAATCAAGGCCTGTCGTGTAAGGTACTGTACAAATACATTAAAAAGGGGGGCATGTTCCAGAATACAACACATGTACAGACACATATAGGTCCACAAACATCCAGATAAAATATTTTCCCCAAGTTATGAATATATAAAAAGGGCCAAATGCAAAAAACAAACAAAAAACAAACAAAAAACAACAAAAACAAACAAACAAACAAACAAACAAACCCCCCAAAGGCAAGGCTTCCAACTTGAGCTGAGAAGCTCAGCAATTTGAGCAGCATCAGTCAGGAGGAATTTTTCCATGCTTTTCCTCTTCTTCTTTCACAAGGAAATAACAGCATTGCAAACCCCAGCATTTCAAACATCATGAGTCAGTCCCCTGCCCCTGCAAAAATAACAAGATTTTAAAAATATTGGTCTTTTTATTTGCCTTCTGGTTTCGAACATCTAGGGTTCATGTTTTCAAGCCTTCCTCTGTAACCATGAGGGCTAGAAATTTATTTTTCTTAAAGGAGAAAAATAGAAGCTGAGATTCTCACATCATTACATGACTCCAGCAGCTGAGGTTGTAAGAGAAGCATCAAGTGCAGTGAGACTTGCAGTGAGAGTTGCAACACTGGAACAGAAAGCTTTTCTCTAGGTCTCATCATAGGGATCTTTGGAAATACATGTTTCTGTTCATGAAAGTGAATGTCTCTACTGCTCTTAGCCAAAAGATTCAATTCCAGTCCATCACCATGACTTACAGAGATCTTAAATGTTTGTTAGCTCAAAGCAAACTTGAGTTGAATAACGAAAATCTCTTGCGTCCTTTCCTGAGACAAAATAGGTGTATACTATTATTTATTTTGTTTTATTATTGTCATAGCACTAGATGCCCCAGTCTTGGACCAATCCTATTGTGTTAGGTGCTGTACAAACACAGATCAAAAAGATGGTCCCTGCCCCAACAAGCTCACAAATTTCTAAGACAATAGACAACAGATGGGGAGTACAAGAAAATAAGACAACGTTTTTTAACGTGAGAGGCAAAATAACTGTTGTCGAACTTTTTGTTGGCATCTTGAAAAAGGTGTTTTGAGGAGGGTTTTGAAGGAAGTTGTTTAAGGGAGCTCTTCCAAAGCATGAGGGGAAGCACAGGAGAAAGCATGAAGATGCTTGAAAATGTAACAAGTGGACAATGGAGGCAATAATCTTAGGCTGATTGGAGATAGGAGTTGTCATCTTAATAGTGAATAAAAGTTAATGGTAGGAAGGACTAAATTGTGAAGAGCCATGAAGTGAGGATGCAGAAGAAGTAGCCAGTGGAAGGACGCAAAGAGGGGGGTCATGTGGTCAAGGTGATGACCTAGGAAAATAATTATTGCAGCACCATTTTGAATGGGCATGAGTGGAACTAGATTGCATTTGTCAAGGCCAGAAAGAAAGATGGTACAGTAACTGAGGCATAAGATGATGAAAGCCTGGACAGGAGTTTTAGTTGTGTGGATGGAAAGGCCATATCTTAAAGACATTAAGCAGAAAAAAATCTGCAAGATTTAGACAGAGCCTTGAGGTGAGGACCTAGAGAAAAGTCCGAGATTAAACTGATGCCCAGCTTATGGACCTGAGCAGGGGTGAAAGTAAGTTAAAGGACTTACCGGTATTCCGGAAGTCCTGATGGGGGCGGAGTCTGAACCGGAAGAGGCATGGTATCAACCAGAAGAGGCGGGGACTTAAAGCCTCCAGCCCTTTAAATCAAGATTTAAAGGGCCCTGGGCTCCAGCTGCCACCGCAGCGGAGTCTGGGCCCTTTAAATCACTGAGGAGCCCTGGGGGCTCTCTGCTGCTGATCCTACCCCGGGCTCCTGGCTCTGGCAGAGCTTTAAAGGGCCCGGGGCTGTAGCGGCAGCCAGGAACCTAGGGCCCTTTAAATCTCTGCAAAGCCCTACTGCCGGATCCCTGAGGTAACACCCGTGGAGCCCCGGGGCCTTTTAAATCCCTTCCAGAGCTCCACTGCCACTACCCCAGGGCTCTGGCAGCAGGGCTCAGACAGGGATTTAAAGGGCCCCAGAGCCCCAGCTGCCTGCTACCAGCCCGGCCCTTTAAATTCCCGCCAGAGCCCCGCAGCTGGAGCCTTGGGGTAGCGGCAGCAGGGCTACGGCAGAGACTCGCTGCTGCTCCCCAGGGCTATGGCAGCAGAGCTCTGGTGGGGATTTAAAGGGCTTTGGGTGGTAGAGGCTGCCAGAGTCCCGAGCCCTTTAAATCCCCACCCGAGCCCCGCAGCCAGAGCTCTGGAAGAGAGGAGGTGGGATCCGGCGAGGATTTTAAGGATCCCAGGGGTCCAGCCCTGCTACCGCCCCAGAGCCCTTTAAGTCCCCGCCGGAGACCCGCCGCCACTCCCCAAGTCTCCAGCAGCAGAGATCCCACGGGGATTTAAAGGGCTCAGGACTGCGGCAGCCGCTACCTCCCCGAGCCCTTTAAACCCCTCCTGAGCCCCGCCGCTGTAGCCCTGGGGAGCGATGGAGGGTCTGTGGCGGGGACTTAAAGGGCTCCGGGGCGGTAGCAGGGCTGGAGCCCTGGGACCCTTTAAATTTCCGCCGGAGACCCCCTGCCACTCCCCAGGGCTCCAGCCACGGGGCTCTGGCGGGGATTTAAAGGGCTTGGAGCTGCGGCAGCCGCTACCACCCCAGCCCTTTAAATCCCCACCGGAGCCCTGCAGCTGGAGCCCTGGGGTAGCGGACGCGGGGCTTCAGCAGAGACTCCCTGCCGCTCCCCAAGGCTACAGCT
>ML677334.1:35902273-35984094 GCA_007922305.1 Dermatemys mawii | reverse complement strand
GCTTTATTTACCTGCCGGCTCTCGCCGCGTGCCACTTCCCCACGGCTCCCACTGGCCGCGGTTTGCTGTCCCGGTCCAGTGGGAGCTGCGGGAAAGCGGCACGTGGCGAGAGCCGGCAGGTAAATAAAGCAGCTGGTCACTAAAGGGTACTTACCTTGAGGTTCTGTGCCGACCGCTGCCCTAGAGCCCTTTAAATTCCCAGGAGACTTGCCGCTGCTCCCCAGGACTCAGGCTGCGGGGCTCCGGCGGAGATTTAAAGGTCTCAGGGCTGTGGCAGCCGCTACCTCCCTGGCCCTTTAAATCCCCCCCCCAGAGCCCCGCGGTTGTAGCCTTTGGGAGAATTGGGGAGTCTCCACCGAAGCCCTGCTGCCGCTACCCCAGGGCTCCAGCCGCGGGGCTCCAGTGAGGATTTACAGGAACCGGGCGGTAGCGGCTGCTGCAGCCCTGAGTCCTTTAAAACTCCACCTGATCCCTGCTGCTGAAGCCCTGGGGTAGTGGCAGGGATTTAAAGGACCAGGGGCTCCAAGCCCTGGGACCCTTTAAATCACCGCCAGAGCCCAGAGGTCCTAGCTGCCAGTACTCTAGAGTTCCGGCAGTAGCTGGGAGCCCCAGGCCCTTTAAATTGTCTCCTGAGGAAGCTGGTCTCAGTACGGCGCACTGGCTTTTGCCGGTACGCCATACCGGCGTGTACCGGCTTACTTTCACCTCTGGACCTGAGTGACCGTCAGGATTGTGTTGTCCACAGTGATTGAGAAAGAAGGTAACAGAGAGTGATTGGGGGTGGGGAGTTTAGGAGCTTTGTTTCAGCCATGATGATTTTGAACTGATGGCTAGACATCTACAAAGTGATGTCAGAGTGAGAGACCAAGATTTTAATTTGTACAGGAAATGGGTCTGGAGTAGAGAGGTAGATCTGTGAATCATTAGCATACAAATCTTTGACTGAGATTACCCATCAATAAGGGGTAGAGAGAGAAGAGAAAGGGACCAAGGACAGAGCTCTATTGAACCCTGATAGAAAATTGGAGAGGGATTAGAGAGGTTTTCCATAGAAGATACTGAAGGAGCAAATATAAAGATAGGAGGAGAACGAGGAGAGGACAGTCATGGAAGCCAAGGAAGGACAAGATTCAAGAAGAACATGGTAGATGTGTCAAAGATGGCTAGGGTGACTAAATGTCCCGATTTGATAGGGACAGTCTCAATATTCAGGGCTTTTTCTTATGTAGGTGCCTGTTACATCTCACCTTGTGTCCCGATTTTTCACACTTGTTATTTAGTCACCCTAAAGATGGCTGACAGGTCAATACACCCAGTCTTATGTGTATGTTATTGTATCAAGCCCAGAAATAAATCTACCCCATTGCATGTCCGTTCAAAAAGATACTAATAGTGGATTTTATGGACATACCTTTGTTTCAGTTTTCTTCTCAATATTAAATAAATTAACCAAATACAGATATAATTTGGCTGTCAACTCTACAAGTATGTGAACTGCAAAGTAATATTAATATTTACTTCATTATATCATACAAATATCAAAAGTTTTCACTACAATAAATGTGATTCTTTTAACAGGAAACCGGCTTTCTTAATCTATTCAATACTGTGGGGCTATTGCCATCTGCTGGAAGGTGAGCCTATGACAGATGTACTTTAAACTTGCAAGATGACTTTGCTCAGTACGGACACAACAGGGTCAGATTTTTAGATCTGCTTATCTAGAGATTCTGATGTGGTAGCTGACCTGAGGATCACCAGTACTCATTAGTTTCCTTACAGTTCCTTTAGTATTCTGTACTTCGGGCTTGCACTTCTTATCTCTCTCACAAAAGAAAAAAGTTATTGGAATGTATTTTTTGATGCATTCAACAAGACGATGAAAATGTATCATTCATAGTCAGCGTCTTGAGGACTGCCCATGTAAACACATATCACCTCCCCTCCGTAAGCTATGTGAGAGGCTGTGTGGCCTAGTTAATGGAGCACTGGACTGTGTGACTTAGAAGACCTCGGTTGTATTCCCAGCATACTGGTTGGCTAGGTGGCTTTGGGCAAGTCATTCCTCTCTCTCTGTCTCGGATTCTCCATCTGTAAAATAAGGATAAAGATACTACTCTCCTTTGTGACAAAAGTGTTTTGATATTTACTTATCTAAAGTGCTCTGTAAGAGGTGGGTATTATTATATTCAATATTAACCCTCTTAGGGAGACAACAAGCAGCTGTAAGAGTTAACATTTAGATCGACTGTTTTTGTGTAACTGCATTTTGCAATGAATGCTTTTTGTATTTCACATTTTTTTTTCTGCTTGTGGAAGGACTGCAGACAGAGAACGATTTCCTCCAATTTCTTTCATTTATCTTGATTTCCCAGGTTTTTCCTTCATTTTTGTTTACTCTGTGGATTGATTGTGAAGAAAACAATTCACCATACATTCAGTACCCAATATGCAAAATCTGAGCAGTGTTGGTTTATCACAGTTGTTCACAAAATATTATATGGGCTCTCAGATTATATGGGCATAAGGAACTTCTTTAGCACAGAATCTCTCACAGGGAGAGAGCATATAAGGGAGATAGCAAATAAAGAGAATTTGGACATTTTAATCTTCTCCTTCCCAAGCCACATGTCTGCATCAATACATCAATACCTGCTTCAATACATAATTTCTATAAATTAGTAGGCTTTTGCACAGTGTATTGACATGTTCAGAGTTTAAATACTACGTTCTCTCATATGCATTCTAAGTGATTGGCTGATTGCAAAGCTTCTGTCTAGGCTTCCAAATGTGCAACATTTATTATCTTCCTCTTCTAAATCACACTGTAAAGCATCAGCATGCTCACCCCATTCCTAATGCAGTACCTACATTCGTGAACTTAATAACCCTTCCCCAAGTTATTGCTTCCATGTTTCATGCAGTCACATACGTAACATGTTCTGACAGTGAGGAAAAGTCACTGATTTCCCCAGCAGGGTCTTTCTGAGCAGGCAAGAGACTATTCCTCACACACCTCAGAAGCCATGGGTTGGTGAGAATCAAGGTAGCCAAGGAGGATAAGGAAGTAATTGGGCTGCTGGGAGGGAATGGGGATTGCATGGCTGCAGGCTGAAAGCCTGGAAGAGGGATAGTTAAGAAGGAGAAGGTGGTAGGAGAGTTTGGTGCAATCTGGGAAAAGCTGTTAGGGTAATGGGAGCATTGGGGGCTGCTCTGGGTATGGAGGAGCCTGGAGCATTCACTTCCCATCTGTCCCCTTTTACTTCCCCCGTTCTCTCTCTGCTTCAAGCCTTGCACCTCTCTGCTAGGAACTCTTGCTGCCTCTGGGGCTCTTTTCAGGCCAGATGTCAGTAGGGAGAGGGAGGCAGGTCACCTGAGTGCTTGAAAGCTGGCACCATAGCAACCCAGTGGCTAGAGGAAGTGACTGTAGTTGTCTCCTGGCAGCACAGAAAGATGTAGGAGATCTCAGCTCTGTTGAGGGCAGGACCTACCAAATGCAGATCATGCAAGTAGCATAACACTGGTTTGTCTTCATTGTTAACATCAAAACTTAAATGTTATTTCTCCTGTGTTGTGCTTTTTGCTAGTAAGAGCCCTCACCTTTTGCCCATAGTTACCTCTGCCTCAGAGAGACAATTTTATGCACCTGGTTTGCAGCTAATAACACCACTTTGTGAGTCCACAGAAATAACCCTGATCTCTGAGCGTCTGAGTGACTGAGTGGAACAGCCCCGCAATTCCATGAGGCGGTCTATAGAGTAGACCTGATCCACATATATATCCCATGGGTGAAATTCACCCCTATGCAAAGATGAAGCATAAAATCCATGCATCGCTTAAGTGTCATTTAAGCCCTGTTCTAACAAATCCTATTATAAGTATCTGCACTGCATGGCAATGGCAAACAATAGAGCTAAAACCTGAAAGTAATGGGTGAGGCAGTTCAGTAATTGCTCCTGTAATATTCCAGAATTGTCCTTTGACTGATGGAGAGAGAGAAAACAGGCTTCTATGAAAATCCCTGATTAATCAATTGTCTGATTCTTCTTTGTCCTTCTGGTACACTAATCAACAGGATCTTTGGTTAAGGTTCCTGGATCCCTATTTATAATATTTGGTCCATTTTAACGATGGAAGCCCAGAGAAATTTCACACTGAGAAGCTGGAAAAAGAAAAAAAATAGACTCGTTTCATCAACTGTTCGCTAAAAAATGATTATTGTCAGTGGAGCCATCATACAGTGATACCTTAGGTATTGTGAAATGCCTAATACTATTTGGCTTTGCATGGTAAGTAAATGGGGCCCCCGGTTATGCAAGTTGTGGCATGATGGGACCGGGAGGTTCTACACCATCAGAATAGGGGTTAAGGAGAGCCTATGGGCCTAGGTGGTCCCACTCCACTATAGCTGCAGTCAGTGCCAAGCCTGACAGGGGAATAAAAGGAGAGGGCCCAGCTCATTTCAGGGCTGACTGGCCAGGAAGGAGAATATCTTGCCTGCAGAGATATGGGCCTGCTAACTGGAGTAGCCATTGGGGAGGAGCAGTTAGACACAAAGAAGTGAGTGACCCATGAGTAAGAGACTATTTGGAAATCAAACCCGAGGACAGGGCAGGGACATCTCACAGGGAGCCTGCTGTATAGCTCAGTATTGAGTTGGGTTTGCTTTCTGTTTTAGAACATTTTGAGACTGAGTCCCTCCAGCCACCTCAAAGGGGGATAGAACTAAAGGGGCAAATAGCTGGTAGTCTGAAGCCTGACTCAGTGGACATCGTAGACAGCTATGTCTTCCACTATGCAGAAATCTCTGGTTGTATTGCAGTGCCTGGAAGGTCCGCTAGAAGGTACTATTATAGTCTATTTCTATGGGAATGCCAGCTGCACCAATGAAGTTTGCAAGGTAAAAGGTTTGTTACTAGAGGGTTCAGGGGGCACTGTTGCTTGGATATGGAGGTGACATAAATTAGTGATGTTATTAAAAGTAATATGCTGCCATTACCACCTCATCTTTGTTGCTTCCATGGTTGATATGTCTCACCACTGTCTAATGGAGATTAATTCATCAGCAAAGCACTGAGAGTCAAGTTTTACCCTCCTTTAGTCATCCAGCTCCACTGAAGAAAGGTCATTACAGGCAGCTTTACATAGTAATAATGCAATTTTTTCCCTTTTGTATTTTGCAGATCTCCAAAGAGAAAGAAAAAGACAGTGCCCTTCTTGTCTCAGCAAGAGTAAGATGCATTTTCTGGAGGCTAGAGGACACCTTTCTTTGTTCCAGCTGTGTGATGATTATAACCTCTTTATAGGTAAAATTGTCATCTTTCCCTGAGTAAAAGCCTGCTAATGTCATCTTTTGATCTCGCTCTTTGTAATAATGCAAGCTGTTCTGCCTGTGGCCTTCTAGGACCCAATAAGGGAAATATAAGCTGTGAACCCATCCAAATATGACCTTTAAAATCTTGAGTTAATTTTATATTAATAATGCCTGTCATGACTTTGCAAAAATATGCCTATGTCCACACAGACAGCCCTATGTACTCTATAAACTCTTATTGGGAATCAGATTTTGCTTTAGAAAATGCATGATAACCTTGTATGTTCTTTCAGTTCACAGTTTTGAATAATCAGTAATGACACAGGAGATGGAAACTGAGTATAGAGAAAAAGAAAGAAATCTACGGACCTTAACTTGTGTAATATGGTACTTCAGCATTGTACTGTCAGGCCCTACCATCCACAGCCTTTTATTGTCTGTTATCCCATTATAAAGGGCTCTTTTTCTCTGACCTTCACAGCAGCTGAACTCAATGTGGATGCTTTGGCTGATGGAATCCAGGGTTAATCCCTTCCTATTGAGGAACTGACACCTGTCTCAGAGATCATGCATTTAGGAGGAATCACAGGCCTCAAACCTGGGCCAGGGGTCCTCAAGCAGTTTTCAGACATTGGTCACCAGCCCACTTGAACCCATGGAGATGGGTGCTATGTAACTCCAACTCACAGGGCTCCATCCACAAAGCTCTTGACTGGCCCAGATGTCTAGCCCTACTGACTGCTCAGGGTCCACTACTTAAACCAGAAACAGGATCAGGAAATTGCCTGATTAACTAGGTGAATCACTGGCTGGCTGCTACTATGGACCTTACCTGCCTGCCTGACTCCTGAGTCTGGCTTTCCGCCCTGTTCCTACTCCCTTCCCCCCATCCTGTTCCTGTTTGTCATCTGTTCCTAGTTCACGCTCTTGTGCCTCATTCCAGGACCCTGCTTCTATGCCCTACCCCTGATGCTTTGATCCCTGGGTTGACGCCTACCTCTGTCTCTGATCTTTGGCTCATGTTCCAGACTCCTGATTAACCATTAGGCATTACCACCCACTCCTCATTCCACATCCTTCAGAATAGAGAGACAGAGAATGTGACTGCAGTTGTAAATTGTCAGAATAAGGAAAATCAGATATGATAATGATAAGCCTTTAAATCAGAGGTGGTTTCAAAAATGTTGATGAAACCGTATTCCATCAGGCTAGCCAGTTCTGTCAAAGTCAAAACACTTCCCAAAATCGTGTCAATTTCACCAGACTTTCACTGAGGCTGGGGTGGAATTCTGATGCTGATGAAGTGTCCCATTTTGACACTATCAGAACAAATCATTTTGATTTTTCCTTTAAAAATGACTTAATGTCAGTTTTTAAAATTTGCATTATATTATATATAATAAAAACATTCAAAATTTAAACATTTTGAATGACCCAAACCCAAGTCTTTTTTTCAGAATTTTCTTTTACAGAGAATTTAAAAATCTTCAAGTTTTGTCCTATTTGGACTTAAAATATATTTTGAAATCATCTGTGAAATGGAATGTATCTGCTCAACTCTACTTAGAATGAATAGGTGCATTGCTCATTTTTAATTCCTCAGTGCAACTATGTATTTCTATTCCACCATAAATAGTTACTGCTTCCCACTCCTTCACCACATCATGAATACAATTGATTATCCTGTTCAGAGGTTCCCTAATTATCCTGGTTTAATCTATGTGTCAAACAGTAGACATATCCAATGTCATGGTTAACATAGTGCAGTTTTGCTGTTCTTTCTCCGCTAGAGGTCTCTCGAGATAACACTAGGAAGTGTCTTAAAACAACTTTTAACAGCGGCTTGTGGACTTTATTGTTGTGTGCATATGTACAGAACTGCATGTGAAGCATTTCCTGTACTGCTGTATTAACGAGATACAATTCATAAAGTGTTGATACATAAAATTTGTTACAATCAAGTGAGTCAATTTAATTTTTTTCAAATCTCCCTTTTCCTTTTGTGACATTAACTATAAAATAGAGCCAGATTCTTAATTGCTGTAAATAAATCTATTTATATCAATAAGCTATGTGTGTCTACACCAGCTGAGGTTTTGGCCCTCTAATATTAGTACTGTCTTAAAAACTAGTCATAATACACTGACAACATTTTCTAGATGCACATTTCACATGTAATTCCATTGTCTTCAGTGGGGTTACATTTATGTGGGTGAAAGATCAAAATCAAATATATGTTTCCAGAATCTTAGGAGTCATGCTTTTGCACATATAATATATGCAGAAAGAGTGATTGCACATACAAATTGATAAGGGATAGCTGATTTCTACATATATACACACGCAGTTGCATGTATATTTTTGCATGAAGACTTCAAGCTGCCTTCTTTAAAAACGTGGCTCAAAAAGCATGTTGTAAGAAAGGAGAGGGTCATTTATACGTTGATATTCACATACTGTAGCTCTGTTGAAAAAAATAATACAATCTGTAGACTCAAACTGTAAACAGCTGGAATGGCCTGAATTTGCATATGTATTTGCAGGATTGGGATCTTACTCTCACTAATACAAACTATGTCAGCTTTTACACTCCCCACTTTGTTTGATTTGAGGCCTGGTGTAAATTTCCACCATGCAAAAACAGATCTATTGTTATTGAATCAGACTTTCCATTAATAAGATAGCATTCAGGTCATCCTGCATGCACATAAATAAATAAAGAGACCAGTAAACATGGACAGGCTCTCTCATGGTCAGGGAACAAAGTGACAGATAATTCAAAGACATTACAAAAATATAAAGGTCTGATTCTGCATCACTGCAGTCCATGGGAATATCTCTATTTAGTTTTATTGGCTTTGAATTTCGAGAAATACCTTTTTTGTAAATTACATTGTTTTTATGTTTATAAAAAGCTGGTTTACTGAACAGATGGATAACAAGACAATTGAAGGACTGCACAGGGAAGACAGCATAGACATAATACTTCATATATGTATATATATATGTGTGTGTGTGTAGAAGTTCAGTTATCAGGATAAATATTTGTTTAAAAATTCTCCATCACTTCTTGTCTTAAATCAGGACTGGATGGCTTCTTCCTAAAAGATACATTATAGCTCACACAGACGCTTGATGCCAGAATTACTAGGCGAAGTTTTAAGGCCTGTGTTATGCCAGAGGTGGTGCTTAATTTGTAAAGAAAGAGGTGCCAGGGCTCAAGGAATTATGTACTAGGGCTCAAGCAATTTTTTCCCTTTCATAATGGATGAAGTAAGCCCAGAGATGCCAGGGCTCAGCCCTAGCAAGCTCTGGCACAAATTAAGCACCAGCCAGAGATCAGCCTAGATCAGAGATCAACAACCTTTGGCACACGGCCGACCAGGGTAAGTCCCCTGGCGGGCTGGGCCGGTTTATTTACCTGCTGCATCCTCAGGTTCGGCTGATCACGGCTCCCACTGGCTGCAGTTCACCACTGCAGGTTAATGGGGGCTGCTGATAGTGGCACAGGCTGAGGGATGTGCTGATCGCGGCTTCCCGTAGTCCTCATTGGCCTGGAGCGGCGAACCGCAGCCAGTGGGAGCCATGATCCGCTGAACATGCAGACGTGGGAGGTAAACAAACTGGACTGGCCCACAAGGGGGCTTACCTTGGCAGGCCTCAGGCCAAAGGTTGCTGATCGCTGGTCTAGATAAACATAACAATTCCTTCTGGCCTTAAAGTCTATGAAATTAGAAAGTGGAGGGCTGGTTGGTTCACTGCCTCAGGATACTGGCAATGGGATGGGGAGCCTTTCATCTCTAGGTCATCACCACTTTGAAGACAGGCCAGGACAGCAGCGATGAAAAGTTAACCATCGGCATAAACTAAAATTTACCAGCTGATGGTTGTTTGGTGGCCCATGCCTCCTAACCATTACATCCGCCTACCTGTACCCCTACTATTTTCTCTCCTCTATCCTATTTTGATCTTTTCTTTCCTCTCAAATCAAGTGGGCCCATTGGAGCTCTGAGTGTTTGTAGCTCCAACATATGTGTGTTCTCCTGACTGGCTCTTGACCCCCTATTCTAGTCCAATATATGTTAGCCAATCTCATGAGTCTTCCATTCTTAGACAGGGGCCCAGATTCCCTACTCAGCGTATCAACTGTTTACCATTTTGCAGTCCCAGCTGGGTATCAAGGAACTATGTTTCATTCCCTCAAGAACCTGTAATTACTGATATTGACTTAACAGCCTTCTTATAACAAAGTTTTATTCAGCAGTTTGGTGGAAAAATAGCAGTAGAAAAAAGATTTTAAAGCAACATATAGCTTATACATGCTTAGTCTCATCTAGTCTTATGTTTCACTACAAGCTAAATTAGATAAGCTTTCCTCTTTATTTATAGGAAGAAAACTGAACCAATTTACCTTCCCCTTGCAAACCCAGATCTTCCTGTGTGTACATGGGACTCAAACATTTAGTTCTCTCCTATTTGAACTAGTTTGGGGGCTCCCTTCAACATTGGATTAGAGCCAGTAAGGCTGCTTGCTCTGGCATAGTCTATTAACCATCCTTCAATGTAAGTTCTTAGGCCATTATTAGAAAGCACTTCCTCTCTTTCCCTAGATGGGTAGGCTCTGCTTGCCACATAGACCCATATGGTAAAATATATATCCACATTTACAGTACAGACACCATGATAGTGATTATTAACAATCATTCCCATATTTGTCCCAGCAATGGAGGGAAAAGAACGGACCAACTTCCAGCAAGTATATAGGATGGCTTAATCACCAGATGAATTGCACAGTTACAAAGAACCAGGGCAGATAGAAGAGGCAAGGAAGAAGTGTGAAGTGTGGAGTGTGGAGTGTGGAGTGGGGAGAAGGCATAGCTAGAAAAATAAAATGCTGGTCTCCTCTGCAGTGTTTAAGTCTACTTCAACTCTGCCTGGAACTTGAGTTTGAGTGCATTGCTGAACTGAAGACATAGTGCTATATTTATGCACCATATTTGACTATAAGTGTCACCTTATTTTTTATAGTAATGAATTGTTTCTGGTTATCTTGATGTGTATGTGTGTGCATATATATATACATATATGTATGTATTTTTTAAAATATTTTTAAAAGAATTCTGAAAATATTTGCTGCAGGTCACATACCAAGAGACAAAGACTACACATGTATGAATAAGCAGCCATTCTCCACTTTAAAATATGTACATTCATACTACCCTTTTATATATGTATGTACCACATCTTTTTTCTCTTTAATGAAGTTTGACAATTTGTGACAGGACAGAAAGGAAATTCATTATATTTAGTAATAGAAAACCCATTTCTCATTTTTCCAGAGCCAAGCAGCTGCAATGAAATTGCCTAAACCACTATATCACAATTCCCCACCTTTGTGGTTCTTAAGGTCACCCTCAAGGGTCTTCAATTTCCTTATGTTCACAGCTTGGCACCTAGTAATTTTCAGAATCAGGATATATAAGAAAGCTATATATTTTTTTATTCTAAAAAGGATTTTTTTTGATTTAGGTAGAAATAAATCTGTCAGGATGAAAATATTAAAAATAAGAACCTTAACTATAATAATCACAGCACTGTCACTGCCAATTTTGTTTAGCAAACTTTTTCAGCTCGACAAAGAAACTTCCCATCTCTCCCCAAAGAAATTGTCAACAAAAGGGAAATAGAATTTTTATTTCATTAATCAGAGAGGTTTAAGGGTAATTTATGGTAATAAGCTGAATACTATACTGAATACTATGCAGAATTACCTTTCCTTAAAAAGTTATTCTGCATGCTATTGCTGTTACCACCTTCAGTGGATTTCCAGTTACTAAAGTGAAGCTAGATTAGATCTGTTTCTTTGTATTATAAATGATCATATGCTTTGTAAACTAGTATTAATTTTGGTGAATTGTTACAATTCACTATGAAGGATTTCATGTCTTGTAATAGGCAATAATAATACAGTCTTCTACTGATTTCTTTAAGAACAGCTGCAGAGGCAAATCAAAGAATTCACTCTCTTTGGGCTGTGCAATGAGATGAAATAAAAGTTTCCTTTGTGTATGATTCTATTTCCATGGAAGATATAGCAATTACATAACTGAAGCTGGGCTTTAGTTAATTCTTAATAATGTATCACTTCTAACAGAAGAAGAACAAATGTTCAGTTTCAGTTAAATGTTTGGTTTTAGGAGGTTTCCTTGTGCCTTTAAAAATCTTCTATGTAATGTTCCAGGGAAGAATTTTAATCTTAATAATAGAAAAATCATTAAAATGAATGGTGCAAAATTCCTATGTAGTATATTATAAAAACAAATATTAAGAAAAAAATAAACACAGCAAATATTTATTCAGTTTGCTTCAAAAAATATTTATCACCACAACTGTTAGTTTTTCCTGTTACCATGTCTACTAACTGAAAATGAATTTGTTCTATCTGAGCTACTAGTATGTGTGATCAAAATTTCCGTCCATTCCAAGATTACAAGGTGTCTTCTGCCCACTTCTTTTACTTCCATCCAGATATGGTCCAGTCTATGATCAGGGTGCTGCCTGGGAGCCAGGATACCTGAATTTAATTTCCTGCTCTGTCACAGACTTCCTGTGTGACCTTGGTCAAGTCACTTAATTTTTCTGTGCCTCAGTTCTCCACAGGAGTGTTCTAAGTATACTGCATTAAAGATGGTGAGGCACTCAGTTACTACATGTAACCTCCAGGCAGATAGAAAGGGCCTTGCAAAAATTTAAAATGCTCCAAAAGCTTTAGACCTAATGCTGAATTTTTATGGTTAAAACTGGGTTGGTGTCACAACTTTAATTGTCCATTTTTTTAAAAAAGTACAGCTAATATACTAACAAAACACAAGCTTGCTTTTTATGTTCTTCGGAAGCAGGAACTGTTTCCACATCAGCCCTGAATGCTTTCAACCTGCATTAAAGCCAAGCCCCAAGTGCTGTGAAGAACTCTCATTCCACTTTGATGAAATAATCACGCATGTTCAGGAAGCCGTCTCAGACAGCATGCGTCCATGCTCCTATACCCAACAACCAACAGCAGCTCTGCATTCCTAGCATTCAGTTCACTTATCAAGTTTTGGATGCCCTAGTGGAGTCCCAGTCTGTGACTTGTGACTCTGATGCAGGACTTAATTGGTTTGTGAAAGAGAATCATGAACAATTAGCACAATTCCTAACCAAAATAGCCAATGCATCATTCAGAGAAGGAGTCTTATCTTCCTCTTTCAAAGATGCAATACTCTGGGCAACACTAAAGAAACCATTTTGGATACATTAGTTCTAGCCAACTGATGCCAAGTACTGAATTTCTCATTCCTGAGTAAGTTCATAGAGAAGATAAGCAAATGCTGACTACAAGCTCATCGAACAGAAGGTAACATCCTGAACCTGGCCATTCAGGCCAGGATGTGGAAATGAAACTGTCTTAGTGGCATAGATGGATGATCTTTCCCTATCAATGAATCCAGGACAGGCAGCATCTCATCCTCCTGGGCCTCTCTGCAATATTTGACAAGGTTGACCATGACATTCTGGTTTCTCACTGAGAGAGGCAGCAGATTGTACTAAAATCATTTGAGCCCTTCATTTGAGTGCTTCCTGGATAGTGATGGGAAACTGCACCTTCATTACCAGCCCCCTCACTTACAGAGTTCCACAAGTACCAATTCTCCCTCTTGTCCTTTTCAGCATTTAAAAGGGACTATTAGGAGAATTGATCAATTTAGTACATAGTTTAGGGTTACTCTTCGATTCATAACTGACACTGAGCTCTCACACAGCAATAATACCCTCTCCTCTTGGCTAGAAGACTTCATCTAATCCTGAAAGAGAAAAACCTGGCCTTGTTATCATGCTTTTTGTAACCTCTAGGGTGGAGTACAGTAATGCATAAAATTGGGCACTTCAGCACTTCAGCTAGAATAGAATGCTATAGCATGTCTCCTCAATAACACACACTACAGTGAGCAAATCATACCCCTCCTCAGCTCTGTACATTGGCTTCCCATGAAATTCTGAATATTTTTTCATCACTACAAATCAGCATATCTATGGACATATTGCTCCTCAAGGTGCACTGACAGCTATCACTAATGTACATGCATGCTCATTAAAGTATATCTCAGTGAGAGATAACTGAGGCTTATTGATAAATCTTTGTTTGTCTTTTCCAAAATGCAAGTGTGATTCCTCTAAGGTTGCACAGATTAGACTTATAGGACTTCAATTAGACAATATAAGTACTTTGTTTCAGGGGAATTTTGAATAGGAATCAACACCTACAAGCATTTTACATCTGAAGATGCATTATGAGCCATTATAGCTGCCTTTGTCACTGTGGAGGTAGTAGTGAGGGAAAAATCTAGACACATGCTGAGCACCTCTGGAATACATGCATTCCCTTGTTTTCTATGTTTATTTTATATTGTCTTTATCTAGCATTTCTCTCTGAATGGTATACAGTGCAACAGCAGATTATGACAGTGACCATATGTTCAAATCATTTATTGTTGCTGTATCTGAGAGCTGTGGATCTGATGGTATTTGTTATAAACTCTAGTTGGGGGAGGGATTATGCTGTAGAATGACTATTCTAGCTTGAATTCAGCTAAGACATAGCATAAATATGCACCTGCCAATGTCAAACATCAGCATGGAGGGCTGTTGTGCTTTCAACTGGACTTCAAAAAGATTAGCACTGAAACTTCAAAGTTACTGGAGCATTGAACATTCATGTAGTTCAAAAAGCAGCTTCTGCCACTACCAGCATCATTACACCAGCAACTACTGCAGCTGCCATGAGACTATTAGTTTAAACTATTAGTTAAAATTGGAATGGCTAAGACAGACACATTAAACACTTTATGAATTTTACTTGATTTTTATATAAGCAAACTGTAGAGTTTAGTGATAAGAACAGGTACAATACATATCTAAGAAGTGAGATATTCTGTAAGTACAGATGGAAAATACATAAAAATAATCATTACGCCCAAGTAATACACAGTCACAAGTGATTGTCTTGAGAATGAAGCAATAAATTCCAGACAAATCACTGATGTTATTGCTGGGTAAACTTATCAAAACCTGAGTTCATAAATCTTCTAGTTTACAGCAAACCATGGTGACGGCTTCTTTCCCTTGCTTCACCAATCACTTTAAATTAGGGAAACCATTCTCTATTTAACTAGCTGTCTAACTGAGTTATACAGTAGCAAACAGTAAGCATGCAAATATAAGTCAGATCACTAGATGGCCTCCTCCCGCAAAATTTCTTTTCTTTCCTACTGCCTTATAAACAACCCAATAATATGATCTTCTAGTAAACAGGAGCCATGTACAATATTGGGCACTTTACAATGCAAATTCCTGACATCATAAGTGGTCTGGTCCTGGAAAAGGAATCAAGGCCCAAGTAAAAGAGCTCTGTGCTCATGAAAAAGTCTTGCACCTAGAAGGTTACAGGGAAGGAATTCTTTGCCACAGTAAGTGCAGCCGGGGTAGAGCACCCAGGTACTTAGCTCATTAATGGATAATGCAGTGAATCTGGGGAGCAATGGAAACACCAACTTGATCCTTTCCTAAGTGAGATTTTTCAGTTTGTGAGCATGTGCATGGACCCTCATAGATAGGTGACACAATCATTTTGCCCTCCATATTCCCTGGCATAGATCTCTTGGGGATATGATATCCATGGAATGCAGGGGTGTCAGTATCCTCCTGAGTATGTTTGGTCTTTCTCTGGACCTTTTCTGCTTTCGTAAGTCCTCACATGGCTCCATAGCTTTCCTTAGAATTTGGTCCATAGGGCCAGATTTTCAAAATGAACCAACCACACACAATGGCATCAATCGAGTTGCATGCACCTATGTTATACATACAGTAGAAATTTACATGTATGCAAATACAGGTGTAACTGACCCTGCTTGAGGTCAAAATGTAGAGTGAACCCAGGCCTTCTCACAGTAAATGAGCCTCTGCTGTTTGAGCTAAACAAACAGCAGGGGGAGGGATATCTCAGGGGCTTGAGTATCAGCCTGCCAAGCCCAGTGGTGTGAGATCAATCCTTGAGGGGGCCATTTAGGGATATGGGGTGAAAATGGGATTGGTCCCCCTTTGAGTAGAGGGATAGACTAGATGATCCCCTGAGGTCCCTTCCAACTCTGAGATTCTATGATTCTAAAGAACGAGCTCCTCTCACAGGCAGTCACTAACCCCAGCTGTTGACCAGCCACTAGACAAGGATAAAGACCCACAGTCTCACCCCCCCACCCCAGTTTATATGGGCACCTAACCTATTAATTCATTGTGTTATTAGTATTATTTGTATTATCACTGCACCTAGGAGCCCTAGCCATGGACCTGAATCCTTTAAATGTTATTAAACAATAACAAACTAATGTGAGAGGACAGTGTTGCTAGGTGCTAGTAACTGAAAGGTGTTGCATCACCGATGGAAGTTTTTCAGTAGACCAGGAGGTGAATGACTTTTTTAAAAAGTTATTATTTCTACTATGGCAGCACCCAATAATCCTAATTAGTTTTAGTCCCGAACCTCACTCTCGCTTTGGGCACTGTATATACCCACAGGAAGGCGAGGTGCCTACTCAAAGAACTTACAACTTAATTTGAAGAGTCAAATTGAAAGTAGGAGAGTTATAATTTAAAATATGCTACAGTGTTTCGGAGCATTAGATTTTAAAGCTGTTGGACAGTTAATACAATTTCAAAGAGCGATTAAGCTTAGTGAAATAAATTGCACAAGTGACTAAGAGAGCAAGGTAACTGAAGTGAAGAAACACTTGAAGACTGTTTTGTATTCTCAAGAAAAAGAGACACCTTTTTATCCAGTCTTATGTGCCTGAGAGAGTAGCCCTTCGACAAAGCCAGTTCTGTGGTACTCTGGAAGGCCATTGACCTGACCTTTTGGCTGGGACTGTGGTTTAACTGCTAATAACTTTTGAAGATGCATTGGTATCAGCATCTGACTGCAGGAATTGGTATCTTCTATAAAATGTCTCTTGTAGCTGAGGTTAGATAAAGAGTAGCTGATGAGGGGAAGGGTTCTCAGTGGTACTGTGATGATGAGCTTCCCACCATGGATCCCCCCTCATAGGAACAAACAAAGCAAAGTTGGCCTTTGAGGTGTAGCTGGTGCAATAATTTTACACAGTTCAACACAACAGAGGATAACTCCCCCCATCAGGAGAGGTCATCTGGAACGTGATGAACTATATTTTATCATTTGCTCAGACAATCCCATATCCAGTACCCTGCAAAGACTTGTACTGATTTCAACAGGCTTTGAATTAGCACATTACTATAGTAATGAGTGGCATCTAATTATCTAGACTGATATAGACAGATATAGTAGCTGATCATGTCATGTTTACGCACAAGAGAAGTATTTAATATCCATAGGACACTAAGGCTTTTGCAGAGATTTCATTGGGTGTGGAATTGCAAACTACCAAACTTTAGCATCTTTGCTTCCCTAACTTTTCTCACATCGTTCTTCCTAATTCTTAAGTCTTTGCTGCAGGCATGTGGTCAATAGCAGGGCTGGTAGCAGTGGTGAGGCTGCCTCAGGGCAGAATGAAAAGCGCTGAGCCTGTAAGTGAATGAAACAAAAGAAAAAGCACATATTAGGAATATGTCAGAGTGAGGGGAAAAAATGGTTAGTGTTTATACAATTTTGGAGGGGCTGCACGTCTACATAAGGACCAGTTTTTGACTTTGGAGTGTTATAGAAATTTTGAAACATTATATTCACTTCACATATTCCACAGAGAGAAACCCTTTGGCTACAGTCCCCCAGTCAAAGAGTGGCTGAATTTAAGGGGAGTTGGGCTCACTCCTACCTATGGCTAATCAGTTCCTTCCCAGATGATCCTGTGAAACTGCGAATCAACTGATAGCTGGAAGATTACCTGGTCCTCATAATAACCAGCAAGAGCTCAGTAGCTAGTGAGAGCTGTAAAGAAGAAAGTTCTTGGGCAGGGGAAAGAATCCAGTTCAGAAGTGACTCCCAGCAGATGGTCTGTGAAGTGCAATCCTGCAGAGACAGACTAGGAAGGAGAAGGATGCAGTGAGGCTCACCTTGACTTTTCTGCAAATGGGGCGGCAGAATGTAATACTGTAGAGAATAGCTAAGCTCCTGCAGAAGACACTGGGGCAGGGGAAAGGATATGATTAATATGCTGAACTTTGGTTCAACTGTTTTCTTTTGAATGATATTTGTTAAATAAAATTGAATCCCTGAAGTAAAAGGGCTAGAATTCTATGGTGGGAGAGTGTTCTTTGGTGCACAGACTGGTGAAATACATGATGTATTTAAGGATTAGGTATGAGGAGCTAGGTGATATCACACTACCCCCAAAGGTAGCTATAGTTCCGGAACTTCTACCTTGGGACAGCAAAAGGTCCCCATTGATAGCAGATGAAGGAAGGGAAAAACCATAGTTGGTGATCTATGTCCTTGACAACAAACCTCTCCTCCACCGCACAGACAACAGCATAATCCACATGTATAATACAATGATCCTCACAAAGGTCATGAGTTCCAATTGTGAAATAGGACAGTTTGATAGTTTTAGTGATTTAAAAATATTATCAATTTTCTATTATTTATCTATTTTCTATCATCTGCCAGCCCGGGGTTCCATCTGCTGGCCCCCTCAGCTCGCTGCCGGTCTGGGATTCTATCTGCAGGCCCCTGCTAGCCAGGGTCCCAGCCGCTGGCCCTGCTCAGCCTGCTGCCAGTCTGGGGTTCCGTTCATCCAGGAAGACATGGACTGAGCTTGCCACAGGTTGCCAACTCGTGATCTATAGGTACAAATTTTATGAAGACTATTTAAAATACAATAAAAATTGTAGCAGTTTAGATACTTTTTCATTCATCAGCCTATGTGGCAATTTTGAAAACAGGATACTTCTACCACTCCAAACCTGCTATATCATTTTTATACCAATAGAGTGTCCATTAAAAGACCCAGGAAAAAAATGTGGCAGTTAATCACATTGTTCCTCCAGTAACATCTGGCTCCTTTTGTAAGCTCTTGAGACAGTATTTTTGTCTGGCGGTAGAAGTTGAAAAAGTTCAGAGAAGGGCAACAAATATGATCAAGAGTATGGAACAACTCCTATATAAGAAGAGACTTCAAACTGCAAGGACTGTTCAGCTTAGAAAAGAGAAGACTAAAGGGGAAATATGACAGAGGTCATAAAATCATGATTGGTGTGGAAAAGCTGAATAGAGAAGAGTAATTTACCCTTTCCCAGAATACAAATACTAAGGCTTGTTTGGTGAAATTAATATACAGCAGGTTTAATACAATACTTTTTCACACAACTCACAATTAACCCTTGGAATATACCAAAAAACCGAACTAGATATGTTTGTGGAGAATAGGACCATCAATAGCCAAGAAGATCAAGGATAGGGTAACTATATATCCCATTTTGGCTGGGACACTCCTTTTTTAAGACCTGTCTTGGCCATCCCGACTTTTCTGGCAAAAGGGGGCATTTGTCCCATTTGCTCTTGCCGAGTCGATCACTTGGCAAGAGTAAATGGGACAAATGCCCAGTTTTGTCAACAATGTGGGATTTGGAGGAATGGGGGGAGGGGAGTGACAATGCAGTCCCATGCTTGGGGGGAGGCAAAGCTCAGTTGAGAGCAGACAGGACTTGGGTGCAGTGACACCAGCCCTAGATTGGGAATGGAGGAGCAGGCAGAGTTTGAGTGAGCAGTGATACCAGCACCAGTCCCATGCTGTGGGGGAGGCTTGGGTAAGTCACTCATGCCAGTACTGCACAGAGGAACTCAGGCAAGAGGCTAGAACCTGCACCACATCAGGTCACAAGCAGGGCTCAGGCCAGCCTTATTCAGTGTCCCATTTTCCTCTTGGGAAATATGGCCACCTTTGTCAGAGATGTGACCTGATGCTCAGGGCAACCTAAAATCTCAAACTGCTAGAAGCTTGGAGGGGAAGACAGGAGGTTCTCTCTAAAATTGTCCTGTTCTGTATACTCTCTCTGAAGCTCTGGTAGTGGCCACTGTCAAAAGACAGGATGCTGGGCTCTATGGACCATTGGTCTGATCCACTGTGGCTATTCTTATGTTTCTGTACCTATCACATAGCTATGCTGCTGCTATGGGTGTCTCACTTGTATTATCCTCCCCCTGTAACCACTTTTCTTTGCATCATCCCTTTTAGTCGAAAATATGTGAACATTTTAGCCACTTTATAAAAGTGTCCCTAGTAATCCATCTTAGGACAGTGGGTTTTTTGTAATGCTGAGTGCTCTTACGTCTGGATGAGATTCCATTCATACCTATCTAAATGTTGTAATCACATGTACTTGCAGATTTAAAATGGTGAAGTTCTATTATTTGTTTCCATTCCTGTAATATACAAGTTTTTCCTCACAGCTTCTGTGTTGCTGAAGTACTGTAAATTGCTGTAACTACTTTACACTGCAGTTGTTTTCATTTCTGCTCAGTCAGTTTATGGTTTTGTCATCTAAGTCACTAGTTGTAAATTGGCCAGTTAATTTTCTTGGCTACCAGTTGTTCCTATTTAACAGAATCATGAAGCAGTTTCACAAAATGTCATGTCTGCAGTGTAATAGAACTGAATAGCTGATTTACGGAAAATAAAAAACACAGATGGTAGCAGTGAAAAACACGTCACAAAAATCACACTCCTTATGTTATTGCATGCTTTATTTCACTGGGTTGTCGCACTCAGATATGACAGCACATTTACAAAGTCAAGGTAAATACACTTGGCAATACAAACAGGAACACGACTGTGTTAAAATCCCAAATATTTAAATGATTGGTATACTTCCATATTTTATTTCAAATGTTTTTTTTATATTTGCTCACTAGTTATTGTGTCAATTGCCTACAAACATAGTTAAATACATTTCTGTTAACTAAACAAGTACTGTGGTAAAAACTAGGGATCTGATCCAGCAGGGTGCTGGGATCTACTCAGAGGGAATTGAGAGTGATAAGACTCTCTCAGATTCAGCTCTATGGGTCTAATCCTTAGGCTATACTCATATAGGAAGACCCCCGGTAGTCAAAGGGGATACTTATGACAATAAAGAATGCAACTTTAGGCCCCAGTTTATCAAAAGTGATTTATGGCTTGTATATACAGGGAAATTGACTGGCATAGCTATAGAAGAATAATTATTCTGGAATAATTTTTATTCCAGAATAGTGTGTCCATATAGGGAGTTTATTTCAGTATAGCTATAACAGTATAATCATTCTGCTATAGCTATGGCAGAAATATATCACAAGATTATGGGGCTATTCATATGAATAAATCATTAAATTGTGTTGCTTCAAAGTAAAAGTGGCATGTTTTACAAAGCAAGAAATTATTATACGAAGAGTTCACTGTTAGCAAGTATATAACTTAATTATTTAGTGGGAGATTTTCAAAAGCATCTAAGGATTTAAGAGCACAAATCCTTATCCTAGAAAGTCAGAGATAATTGTGCTCCTAAATTTCTTTGGTGCATTTGAAATATTTCCCTTTAACTACCTGACTACCTGACGTATGTAAAGAGCCATGTGCCACAACTTGCAATAATATGAGGTTTTCCCCTACTAACTCTTGTGATGTCCATTGATTTGATCATTTATCATATATTTTAATATGTAAGATACAAAGCCACCCATCTAACATATTGTGATCCAAAAGTTCTCTACTAATAATGATTATAATTTCTACACTGATTATTTAGACATTGAAGATTAGAACTGTATCGTGCTCAAGAGCAGCAGATGCTACCAGTTAGCCCTCAGCAACAGCAGCAAGCAGCACCAGCATTGAGTAACTCAGCGTATAGGTGTAAGAAATGGCAAGCCATATCATCAGACAGTGTCTGACCTCCCCCACACACACTAGGGATGTCCCTCAGGAGGAATACCATTTTTTATAAGCAGTTCTATGGAGAATTGTCTTAGAAAGTCACAGCATCCTTCCTTCAAGGTTAATTTACTCACGATTAATCACAGTATTAATCACACTGTTAAACAATAGAATACCCACTACATTTTATTAAATGTTTTTGGATTTTTCTACATTTTCAGATATATTAATTTCAATTACAACACAGAATACAAAGTGTACAGTACTCACTTTATACTATTTTTGTTTAAAATATTTGTACTGTAAAATTGATAAATAAAAGAAATAGCATTTTCCAATTCACCTCATACAAATACTGTAATGTAATCTCTTTATTGTGAAAGTGCAATTTACAAATATAGATTTTTTGTTTGTTACATAACCACTCAAAATCAAAACAATATAAAACTACAAGTTCACTCGGTCCTACTTCTTATTCAACCAATTGCTAAGACAAACAAGTTTGGTTACATTTACAGGAGATAATGCTGCCCACCTCTTATATACAATGTCACCTGACAGTGAGTACAGGTGTTCTTGTGGCAATTTTGTAGCCCATCTTTGCAAAGTATTTACGTGCCAGATATCCTAAACATATGCCCCTTTATGCTTCGGCCACCATCCCAGAAGACATGCTTCCACGCTGATGATGCTTGTTAAAAAAAAATATTTAATTCAATTTGTGAGTGAACTCCTTAGGGGGAGAATTGTATGTCTCCTGCTCTGTTTTACATGCATTCTGCCATATATTTCATGTTATAGTAGTCTCGGATGATGACTCAGCACATATTCATTTTAAAAACTCTTTCACTGCAGATGTGACAAACAGTAAAGACAGTACCACAGTGAGATCTCTAAACATAGCTACAGCACTTGACCCAAGGTTTAAGAATCTGAAGTGCCTTCTGAAATCTGAGAGAGACAAGGTGTGGAGCATGCTTTCAAAAGCCCTAAAAGAGCAACACTCCAATGTGGAAACTACAGAGCCTGACCCATCAAAAAAGAAAATCAACCTTCTGCTGGTGGCATCTGACTCAAATGATGAAAATGAACATGCATTAGTTCACACCACTTTGAATGGAGTAAAACTCATCATCAGCATTGATGCATGTTTTCTGGAATGGCGGTTGAAACATGAAGGGCTGTATGAATCTTTAGCACATCTGGCATGTAAATGTCTTGTGATGGCAGCTACAGTAGTGCCACGTGAATACTTGCTCTCACTTTCAGGCGACATTGTAAACAAGGAGTGGGCAGCATTATCTCCTGTAAATGCAACCAAACTTATTTGTCTGAGCGATTGGCTGAACAAGAATTAGGGCTGAGAGGACTCATAGGCTCTAAAGTTTTCCATTGTTTTATTTTTGAATACAGTTAGTTTTTGTATATAAGTCTACATTTTTCAGTTCAACTTTAATTATAAAGAAATTGTGCTACAGTATTTGTATTAGATGAATTGAAAAATACTATTTTGTTTGTTTTTTATAGTGCAAAAATTAGTAATAAAAATAAATATAAAGTGAGCACTGTACACTTTGTAATCTGTGTTGTAACTGAAATCAATATATTTGAAAATGTAGAAAACATTCAAAATATTTAAATACATGGTATTCTATTATTGTTTAACGGTGCAATTCATTGTGTGACTAATCACAATCAATTTTATTAATTGTGATTAATTTTTTTATTGTTTGACAGTCCTACTACTAACCATACAAAACTGAATGTTTTTTTTCTGGAGTTGGCCTTTCCAAAAAACCAAGCAAAACCAAAACCAAAACCAAAAGCAAAACCTAAAACCAACAAGAACCATCACTGCAACCAAAAGAGGTTGACTTGGGAAGCAAAGTTTCTAATTTCAATATTTCTGCTCATCTAATAACGACAAAAATTAGATCTACTAGGAAAACGCTTTTTAACCTTTATTCTTAGCATAAATCAAGAGGCTCATTTCTCACAGTCTTTTTCTATAGAATTCAATTAAAGGTCAAATTTGTAATGGGGCATCCTAATTATTAATGTATTGCCTATTTTGAATTATTAATAAGTTGACATATTTGCATAATGGGTAAAGAAAATGCCCAAGAACAAGTTTTATAGCACATGAAAGTCCTTCAAAAATATTTAATCAACGTCTTTTTCATGTTCTGAGATAGTCTATCTTTTTATCATACTTAGAAAACCCATTCAACATAATTTACAATAAAAACTTCATGTTGCTATTTGTCACCAGGTGGAATTCCTTTTTTCTTTTTTTTTTTTTTTGCTTGGATATCATAGCTATGATTAACAACTTTTGGTTGGACACAGATCTCCTATAAAATGAAAACACTAACACATGCCTATATTCAAAATATTGTTTTATATGCTAAGAGGTATCACAATAGTTTAAAACTACTGGAAATGCATCTCTGAGAGCAATAAGAATTATTTACTCTACGTATTTGTCTCATATGTTGTCATACACTGTATTTGGCAAAATGAAAGTTTAACACATCGAATGTATAAGCTTTCCTAGTATTAGAGCACACTGAAATTGTGTGATTTCTTGGCAAGTGTCTGCCGTACATGCATTGCTACAACAGAAAGCTGAAAATTAATGGAGACATACTGTAACTAGGAGCTATATTTCTGAAAACAGTACATCAGCATTTTGAAACCCTTTAATTAAGGGAAATCCCAGCAAACAATTACTTGCAAGCATGAAAGGTAATCTGTGAAATTGATAGTGATGAAGTGGTGATCCTATATGAAACTTTTATTTTACATGAGTGCTGCTGAGATCGAAAAGTGTAACAACCTCGTGGGTAAGTTCTCTCTTAAAAATTAGAATCAAGCGAATGTTTGAATTTCCTATGGTCATGTCAAAATTTTGCTTTCAGAAATATTTATTATAGAGAGGAGATCAAACTGACCAGTGATCACAGGACACCTGTGGAACATTAGGCTACTGGTGAGAAACCCCCTTTTTAATATGCCAGATGAGTTATTGGAAGGTCTTCTCATCCAAATCAGATGGTCTTCTCATCCAAAATTTCCAGACACAGGCTGATTACTATTGCATTGCACCAGTTGTAACTCTATTGATTTCAGCAGCATCATACCAGTATGAAGATGGAACAAAACCGTGGTGAATCAGGCCTATAAGTTTATATTTTGGACTTGGCTGATTGAGGAGTAGGCCAAGATTCATCTGTCCCTTTCCCTCTAGACATGCTTTAGGGTTAACACAGGCTACAGAGCAATAAGGGTGTGTGGGACAGGGGGAAGGGAGAGGTGTTAGTGGACAGAACTAATAATAATAAATTATGAGGTATAGAAGGTGAGATTATTGCATTCTTGGTCCCAGAGTCTGGGACCTTATTATGTTGACTAGTACCTTCTTTATGAATAGCCCCATTTAAATCAATTCATCTACTAGTAAAGTAATACTCAACATGAGTAAATGTAGAAAAACCTAGCCCATGATATCTCCTCCCAGGGAGATATATAACTCATCACCAAGGAGTGAGGGATTTGTTTTGGTTTTAGACTGACAATTCTTCTTGCTAAGTGGGCTTGCTAAGGATGCCATCCACATGTCTTTTAAAAATAAAAATTCTGTGTCAAAACCTACCTTTGTTTATGCTTGTATGACCCTAATGACTTCAGAGCTATTGCATAGTTGAAACTGAGTGCAGAATTTGACTCCCTATTTTGTAAAATTAAGATTTTTGCAGTAGAATAATGAGGGAAGTAAAAAACATAAACCATGATAGCATGGCAGAATTGTTTCAAATAGCATGTTTTTCAGTTTTTAAACTGAAGATGTTCATGGATCTTTTATAGATGTTATATTTGTGGACATAGTCACTCATATATAACTTAGCATTATTTCACAACTATACATTTTGTAGACTCAAAGTAAACTTTTATGGCCTACTAGTATAGTTTTCTCTGCTTATTCTTACTTATTTTGCACTAACACAAACACAAAATGTAGGGGTTTTTTACCCATATCTATTATCATTCCAATCCAACCATTAGCTAGTGAGTAACGTTCTGGCTTGAAGCCACTGGGAAGATCCTATTTTGCGGTTACTGCTACCACAAACCACAGTATCACTAAATGCCAAGGTCTAGCTATAGGTCAAGGTCGGGCCAGGGAGATTATTGTTTGGGAAGAAGGTAAATGCCAAGGAGTAACTGTAAATATAGTTGTTCCTTGGTTGTTACACACCATCAGTGGAATTAAATTATGAGGAATGAAACATAACAATTATAAGATTAACAAACCTGTGGAGCTAAAGGGTTTTGCATCATAATATGGAAGACTTCTTCACACACATCCTCCTTTGTGGCTCATGTAGTTCTTTGACTGATATTTTTTAAAACATAGCAACATTAGTCTATTGGGTACACATTACAATACCCTGATCCAGGAATCTCTCTAGTACCTAATGCTATGCATTAACAGCCTTTGGAAGAGGTTTCACTAGAAAAATGTATTTTAGAAGGGATTTTATGTATGGGCATGGAGACTATTCATTTTAACCTAAGAAAGAAGCAAATCAGGACATAATGATCACTTGTCAGAGTACTTTGCCATAAAAGTAATGATTTGAGTTCATAGGAAATGGATGGAGATATTCAATGACATCTAGTTTTAAATATACTTTACTGAAGCTCCTATTTGGGTATTAGTTCTCTGAAAGTTGCATGCCATCTACCTCCTGCTGCTTGTGCTAGTACTGTCTGAGAGGAGATTCTATTCTTTTCTTGTTCTTATACTACAATCATCATCATGGTATCTGAACACGTCCAGTAGTGCATGATGTGACTAACAACTTGTATGCAGTTTTGCTGTAGCTACGTTGGCCCCAGGATATTAGAGAGGAAAGGAGGGTGAGGTAATATCTTTTATTGGACCAACATCTGTTGGTAAGAGAGACAAGCTTTCTACAAGTCTGGGAAATGTACTTGGGGTGTCATAGTTAAATACATGGTGGAACAGATAATTTAGCATAAGTAGTTAACACATATTTCAAGAGACCATTCAAGGTGAAATGGCCCATTAACACCTCTCCAGTCACAGGGAGACCAGAGAGAGGAGGAAGTAAACTTAGGGATAAGGGGATTTAAGTGACTTATAGATTGTTGTAGTAAGCCATAAATCTAGTGTCTCTATTCAGTCGGTGATTTTTAGTATCTAGCAAAGTTATGAATTTTAGCTTCAATGCTCATCTTTTGAAAATGTTTTGCAGGTTTCCTTTGAGGATGAGGACTGAGCAGTCTGATAGAAAGTGATTAGTGATTTGTGAAAAGTGATCAGCCACAGGTGATATGATGTTTTTGCCTTTTATCATTTGATCTGTGTGAGTACCTTTGAGAGTGTAGTGATTGACACATTTCACCCACATAGTTGTGTTTGGGGCACTTAGTGCACTGGATGAGGTTCACTATATGTTGTGATAGGTATGTGTAGGACCTATGGATCTTGAAAGTTGTTGATCATGATAGTAGTAGAGATATGTCTATAGATTTTGCATCTATTCTGTCAGGGTCTGGTCTGCTTTGTGTTGGTGTGTACTTGTCTGAAGGGAGCTTGCTTCTGATGATGTGCTTGGTGAGAATGGGGAATTGTCTGAAGGCCAGAAGAGGAGATTCAGGAAAGATTTCTTTCGGAATGAGGCCTCATCAAACATGAGTTCATGATATCCCATATCAGTTTCAGTTTAGGGTGGTAGGTGACAACTAGAGATGTGCAGTCAAAGTGGGTTTTATTTCTGTAGTGAAGCGAGCTCTCTTGGGGTATTTGGATGGCCCATTCCATGACATGATCTACTTCTCTGGAGTGCCCTTGTTTGGTGAAGGTGGTTTTAAGTGTGTAAAGGTGTGTATCCTGGACTTTCTCCTCAGAGCATATTTTGTTGTAGATACCAGATTTCTTGGTGTGTTTGTGGTAGTTACTGGAACCATGAAGGCTGATGTGGTGATCCATGGATTACTTGTGTATAGTCTGTACAGTACCATTTTTGAAGCTGATTGTGGTGTCCAAGAAATGGATGTTAGATTGGGAGTGTTCCAAGAGAGTTTAATCTATGGGTGGTGGTAGCTGAAGTTGTGGTGGCAAACTATAAGGAAGTTTAGGTCATCTGTCAAGAGAATAAAAATATCATCAATGTATCTCAAGTAGATCATTGATTTTTGTAGTTCATATGTCCATAAATTCTTCAAGGTTGCCCATGAACATGTTGACATGTTGGAGAGCCATCCTTATACTCATGGATGTTCCAATTGTTTGGACAAAGAGTTTGTTCTTGAATGTAAAATTGTTATGGCTAAGGATGAAATGGATGTGTGACTAACAACTGTCACATGTAATTAATTCTATCTCTCATATAAGACTGTGATCTGAGGACCAAATCCTCAATTGATATAAATTGTTGTAGCTCCATTGATATCTATGGGTCTACATCAGGGTCTCAAACAGATGGCCTGTGCGCTGCATGCAGCCTGCAGAATTATTTCCTGTTGTAAGTCATAGGCGCCGACTCTGCTGGCAACCAGGATCTCCTCTTCCCTCCACCCCTCCTGTCATCGTTGTCCTCCCCAACCCAGCGTGCCACTTCTCCGCCCACATGTTTCCACTTCTCCGCCTGCCTCCCAGGGCTTCCCACTGTCAAACAGCTGTTTGGAGGTGCTTAGGACTTTCCAGGAGGGAGGGAGGAGGATCGGGGATACCACACACTCACATGAGAAGGCAGAGAAGAGGTGGGATGGGGTGGGGATTTGGGGAAAGTGTTTGAATGAGGGTGGGGAAGGGATGGGGTGGGGCCGTGTGTTTGAGACCCCTGTGGTAGACTGTTAATTAGGGGCACTGGGCACCATCACCCAGAGGTCTCTCTGTTAGGGGTCCTGGTCATCCAGAGTCCTCCCTCATCGCACAGCAGTTCTCTCTGTTAGGGGTCCTGGACACTCAGAGACCCCTCCACCCCATCACCCAGGAGTCTCTCCACTGGGACACTGGACAGTGTCTGTGACGAAATGAAAATTTTCTGTAACATTTTTATAATTCCTAGGTGAGGCTCAGTTTCCCTCTCAACTTTGTGCTGTGACTGAAGGGGGTGGAAAGAGTTACACAGTACAGGACAGAGTCAGCACCTATGGTGGGCCGCAGGAAACGTCCTGCGGGCCGAGTGTTTGAGACCCCTGATGTAGATCATCATCAGTATTATGACCACATAAGGAATAGTTACAGGCATTTATATTTTATTAAAATATAAATCTTGGCATTACAGTTTTTAAAAAGTTAATACATTGACTTTTAATAGCATCCTACTATATTACTTTTCATTTTTTACTACACTTTTGTATCCTTGTATGACAGGTTTCAGTGATGTGGCCCTTGGGCCAAAGTACTAGTCCTCATGTGGCCCTCATGGTGATTTGAGTTTGAGATCCCTGGCCTACATCAATTTACACCAGGTAAGGCTGTGAATCTTTTCATGACAAGAGAAGAATAGATACTGTATCACCCTTCTATGTCATTTGAAGGATCATGGAAATTAGAAATGGAAAAGGTCTGTAAGTTCGTCATATTCTCACTGCAGTATGGTTCTCTATAGCATAGTTTTGTAAAGCTTCTCTAATTTCCATTCTAATTTCAATGTGAATTCTGCCACCCCCCTCTGAAAGCTATTTCACATTCTAATAGTTCTCTCTGCTAAGCAGGTTCTTCTGATAATTGTCTACATTTTCATTCTATGAATGTCACTCACTTGCTACTACTTACATACCCTTGCTTCAACATAAACAATTCTCCTCCCTCTTTTTTAAAAACATGTCTCCTCACACAAGTATGTCAGCCCCAGCCATCTTAATGAATTTTCTAGATCTTCTCTGAATTCCCATTAATTTGTCTGCATCTTGCTGGTACTGGAGTGGCTCAAAGCACAGTAAAAGCTGTTGCTTGCTCAATGATATTGTTGATGTCTTGAGCAGACTTCTTCCAAAAGAAGTGACATATTCTTTCACAAGCATCTTTGGATCCAGGCTCCTCAAGGGCCCCTTGAATTTCAAGGTCCATAGATTCTGCATTAATCCATGCCTACAAAGTGAAATAAAAAGAAAAAAAATAAGAGGATAAGGAGAAAAAAAAGTAAGGAATATGGACAAGTGATAGAAATGTGTTTTAATATAGATTTTAATGAGGCAGGGAGACAAAGGAAGACTTCAAAAAAAAAAAAAAAAACAGCTGAGAGACTAAACTGTCCTGAGGGTACCTCTGGCTGCACATTGGTTCTGCCGGGGTGGTCCCACGAACAAAAAGAACATTTAGAAGGATTGATTCTGACCAGGAAAGCTTAATCACATGGGGTCATATTATAGAACTCTGTGACTCGGTAAGAAGTTTCACAAACTAATAATTAACCCAAGGAGAGGCAAGAAGCCTAAAGAGAAAAGAGTATCAGATATATATATCTATAAATTGATTGGTTACAGTCAAAGGATAGAAAGAGAAACACATTAAAAAAATGATGGTTCTGAGACAGAGTATAAACAGGAGAAATAGCTTTCTTTAGAGAGCAACATTTTAGCTGCAAAATTGCAATTTATGTAAAATCTGCATTTTGTTGGGATCCAATTCTTCCTATTGCTACTAATTAGCCCCTCCCCCACTTCAGCCTGTCACCTTTCTGGAAAGGAAGACAATAGTGCTATCACCTCTGTGTGGAACTTATACCACCTTGTTATACTTGGATGATAAATGTATTCTGTTCCAAGAAACATTCCACTGAAACTTATTCACTTCAGAGAAATTATAAGGATCACAAAATACCTGGTCAGTGACAAATGTGTTCTAAAAACCTCCACCACTGAGCTGCTGCAGTTTCATTTACATACAGTGCCCATCAATAGTGAATGCACTTCAGCTAGTCAGACCACTTGAGGAGGAGCGCTACTATTCCATAACACTCAAAGCTATTAAAACTTAGGAGACACTTATTAAAGAGTTAACTATTTTTTTTTAAATCCTGACCTTGTTCAGTCAGAACAAACATTGGCAGAGAAAGACAATTAGAATTTCTTCTACGTAGCAGCTTTCCATAACATAGCCCTGTCCTATAAATGTCTGTGGAACCACAAGAAACTTAAGCTGGTGAAGTAGCACTCACAGAGCGGCTATCAGTAAATGACTTGTTGAAATTTTAATTCTCTGAATGCATCATGTGGTTTAGGACAACACATTCTAGAGCAATCATCCTTCTTTATGTCATTTCTTCTGGAAGACAGCAGATAAAGCTCTGTGGCTTTATTTATTGTGAATGATGCAGTGTCTAAGGTTACTGTGCTCAGCAGCAGAAGAGGCTAGAAGCTGATGGCATTATGAGGACAAGATCCCTTGACAGGAATAAGATAGACAGAAATCATAGCATGATTGGCAGGTACTTTAAGATACTTGAAAATGGAGCTAATTCTCTCTCTCCCTCTCACACACACACAAAAACCAAAAACCCACAACCAACCAACCAGACAAAACCCTCCACTACAACAACCTGAGTTAGGACTAAGCGCACAAATATCTTGGAAAATATGTGCTTATTATATAAAAAACAGATGGAGTATTTTAACATTATGTCAGGAATCAAATTTTGATGTCCCTGGACAGCCATAACACAGTGATCAGCTGCAATAATAATGGGGGCCATATAAGTAGATAGACGTTTAATAAAAGTGTTTAAGTGAATGTCATCCTGGTGAAAGAAGCCAGAGTGACAGCTGTGAAAAGTAAGGTAGACTCTGTACAGCAAAGGCAGCAGCTGTGTAAGTTTCTCAACACTGCCTCACCAATATACCTCAATTCTGACACAGAGAAAGAATCCCTAGGTTATCAAGTAGT
Source organism: Dermatemys mawii (assembly GCA_007922305.1). NCBI lineage: Eukaryota > Metazoa > Chordata > Testudines > Dermatemydidae > Dermatemys > Dermatemys mawii. The sequence continues at coordinate 35,952,941 of ML677334.1, read as the reverse complement.
TCAGGTTAATGCCCATTCCATCCTTGGTCTTTCTAAAACTGCCAACAAGACTGTAGATTAGTGGCAACTGCAATGATGGGTTTTGTGAGGTATACAATTTTCTGCTAGGACTTGATTGACACTGCCAGACAGTCATCAGATGTTAACAACTTTTTGATCAGTATCAGCCTACATCAGATTACCTTTTTCTTTAAATCTATCTTAACCTCGTATGTGTGTGACTTCTCATGTGATTTTTTTTCCTCCTCTTTGAGCTTGGGGAAAATGCTTTTGGGTTCCCCTAAAGGGAATGATCGATGTTCATAGGAGAATCATGAAAAAGTTCATTTAAAACAGACAAGTGAACCATCACTGTAAAGAAGACACACAGATTTACAACATTCTAGTCCTGTTGCTCCTAGCTTTTGCAAGATTTTTTTAAAAATGTACATGCTAACATGCCTTTAAAAATATAACTACAAATAGAAATGGGCCAGAAGCAAAACAGCAATTAAGCACACCTGGATCCTGGGATAGTTTGAAATCCAAACCTGAAACCAGATCTAAATTTTGCAAATGGCTGGTATTTTACCAAAGTATAGTCCTGATCCCATAACAAGATTCAGGCAGGCAAACCCTGGTGCCCATACAGACTTGAGCCAAAAAAACCTGAATTTTTTCATATTTAACATTCAGTTCTAAATGTTGTTGCTTGAGATCATTTTCTGATGCTAAGCAAAGATCTTTTCTTTTATTTAAAATGAAATAATGGACCTGTCTTCCCACTGGTATTTTCTGTACTTTTGTTTCTCCTTGCCTGATGGTCTCCTTGTCTGATCTTACACACATGCACCTATAGACCATGATTCAACAGGATAGTTTTCTTAAAGCTGGCATGTTTGAAAAATCTGCGGTTTATAAAATAACAGAGCAGCACACAGCTTGATTCTGACTATTAAGTCTTGTTCACTGCCACTAGAGGGCGCATGATACAAAATTAACAGATTGGACATAGCATTTTTAGGGAAAAAAATCTTCATTCAAAATCTGTGGTAACAATTATCTCCTAAATAGTCTTATAAACATTAGAATCTAGGAACACATGGCAGAGTGGAAATAGTCTCTTCCATAGTCTTGTCTCAGTGATTATTTTACCTGCAAAAGTTCAGGTTGCTTGACTGGGACACAAATTGAATACCTGCTTATGTTTAAAAAAGAAAATGAAATAATATATTTAGGCTTATTGGACCAAATTGACTGTTGGCTGAGGTGAGTGAAACTCAATTAATTAAGATCAAGTTGCAACCATTCACATTTTGATCTATTAGGAAGATGAACACATTTTCAGAGCCCTGTTTGACAGGTGGGTTGCAGAAAATGTAACTAAACCCATTGTGCTGGCAAAACATATGCACGAGCAAATTACTGCTTGTACATGCAGATCTAGTACTTCTGCAGACAACTGCAAAACTACAAATATTTGTATGTGAGTTTGGCTTGTTCGAATGGTGCACCTGAGGGCTAGCACAGCCCACTGAATGCACAACACTTTAGAATGTGAGCATGTGAGCGAGTGTACTGAGCCCTTACTGGTCGCTGGAGGAGATGTCATCACCTTGAAAACTGCTACCTAGAAAAGCCACTTAGGCTTAGGTACCAAAAAGACTTGGTCATCCACTGACTAGGAGGGCTGGAAGAAGGCAATAGCCAATCAGGAACCAACAGACAAGATAAGAAGGCTGGTCAATTTTTTCTAAGGACGAGTGCTGGGTAAAGCTGGGACAGTAGAGGAGGTCCCTGATCTTGTCCCAGAACCTAACTTTCAGGCTGCACCTTCAGTTAAGTGACGCAACAACTCATTTTTGTTGTTGTTGTGAAGTTAAAAGGTTCAGGAGGCCAAATTCTGAGCTTAACTGTATTTAACTATGAAACAGACAGCACAAAGCTTGTTGAACAAGATGCCTTGCTCCAAGCAAGCTTTGGTGGGCCCAGAATATCAATTAATTTTTCATCTGCTTATGCAACCAGTGACTTGATGGCAAAACATTTATTTTCAATGCAGGTAATTACTTGCTCTCTTGTGTGCATGAAAACTGTAGGGGGCAGTTTTTCTCTCAAGCTTTAAATGACATCCCTTTGTTTTTTTATAATTATAGACGAGTCCATGGAAAAGAAAAATCTTGGGATTCTACAAGAAATCAGCATTACAATACCCTGCTTCTTAGGGTCAATAAAGGAGGTTCACAATATTTTTGCAGAAGAACTGGTGCTTTTTAGTAATTGCTGCTACACAGTGGCAGCATCTTTAAAATGCTATTTTGCTTTCTTTTCAATTTGATAAATATAACTATAGAAACAAAGAATGACCCCTACTTAAATAAAGAAGTCCAGGTATATCTTGCAATTAGTGTAAAAAGAACTCTATATGAGCTATTGAATCTTTCTCCTTATTATTTTAATAATAACTCAACGTGCAACCACCAGACCGCCTCACAGTAGGTATAAAAGAAGAAATTATGGGAGCTGTTGAATGCTCTTTTCATTTTCTCAGTGGTTCATCACAAAGTTATTATTTAATATTTAGCACTTATGTTTCAGCAATTGTCAAACATTGGGACAAATCACAATGTTCAATGACTCTTGTGATTCCAGCTGTTTGGTGGTCTAGTATTAGTTGTCTGGGCTTATAGAAGAAGCCATATGGGAATAGTGGAATTTAAAGCACACTTATTTTCTTATACATTTTAGGATTATAGATTTATCTAGATGTATTTATTTTGTCTAAATTATTTATTTAATAAATTTGACTACACCCTCTGTTACACTCTGTGGATTGGCTCACGACTATGAGTGTCTAACCCAGTCAAAAACAGGGCAGATATTCTAATGTGGTGGTATGTTCTACAATTAGATCTCACCAAGTCAGTAACAAATGAGAACTCCTAGATCACCCTAATGTTACCTGGGGACCCCCTACCCACATTGGGCAGGCGCCCCTTTCTCAGGCAAAACAGGCTCGGATAGCTGGAGGAGGTTGCAATGTCTTTATTCAATGCGACGTCGCATGCACGCAGCCCTGTGCTTCTCAGCCAAAAGCAGGGTGCGGCCCCGATCAATGGCTGGGTCGTTCTTTTTATAGCTTGATTACATCACTGGGCGTTAACATTCCGCCACGTACTTGTTTGCACAAGGATACAAAATAGAAAAAGTTTCAAAATGTCCACATGCGTACTAAGCATACTAGCTTGAAAAAACGGCATTCCATGCATTCCATTGGTGCTACCTTGCTCATACACTCTCCCTCTCCCCCTCTTGTTTCTTTGTGTTATGCAAAGCCAAATACAGAAGCAGACAGGCACAATCGGTGCTAACTCAATTGCAGGCATTGAATTAGTCATATTACACTAACAGCCTCACCACAGAGTAACAGACAGTTGCCTTAGACTTTCGAGTCTATCTTTCCATCCAGGCAAACTGGCCTAACTGATAAATGGCTGCTTACACCAAAAATCTTACAACATTTAGGTTGCTTCCATTCCCAAGAGACCAGTCACCTACCCTAGTTCAATTGGCATTCTGGACCGTCACCAAAAACAAAGCCTGTAGCCAGTCCTGTGAGGAACTATTTGAAATGTTATTAACTAGGAAAAAGAAATAAAAGAGTTATTTACAGTGTAAAGTAAGCAAACCTATACACACTAATGAGTTGCCATCTAAATCCTAAGAGTGACAGAGTTGTAGTGATCAGTCAGTTCAAAATGTCTTGCAGGATGGACCCAGGAGGTAACCTCTGGGGATCTCTGGCTTCAGTTTGATTTCTCTGACCCTGTGAGGGTTCAAACAGCAAAGAGATGAAAAATCTTGTCAATTATTTTTATTTTCCTCTTCCAGCATTGCAAACAATGAGATGAGGCCTTAGGCCTTTTGCATGCACTTCTCCATGGTGGATGGGGCAGTTAACAAAACTGTTATGTTATAATGGCCCACTTAAATGCAGATAGTTCTTCTGGATGAGGGATGGGGTAGGAGGAGGGATGATTCCCATGTTTGGGTTTACAAGCTCAGAACGAAAAATTTCGAAGATATAAAGCAACACATAGAACATGGCTACACCTGAAACTTCAAAGCACTGTTCCTGAAGTCTAACAGACTCAATCTAAGAACTAAGGGTGCTAATATGCTATCTACTGCAAGCAGCAAGGTAAGGACAGAAGGTTGAAGCAACTGCTGCTGCAGTGTCATCTTCTGGTAGGAGTAAGGGGAATACCACAGATCATTTCTGCCTTCTCCAACAGAGATGAGTGATCTTTCAGTGTGGCCCTTCTTCCACAGTACTGTGGCCCTGGCATGGCAAGGTGGGGTGGAGGAGGGGGAAAGGTCTTGCTTCAGAAAATGTGTATGATGATGATTCTTATCATTGTAGGTAGCTAGTTAGCATAATCAAAATGTAGTATGACAAAAAAAGCGTGGCTATACCATCTACCTGCTACTACTAATCCAGCAGCAGAACAAGTGAGATCTTTCTCTCCCTCTCTCTCTCTCTCTCTGCTGTAGTTTTCCTCTTCCTAATCTTTCTTTCTCTAATCTCTCTATTCTGTCTAAACCCTTTTAAAGCAACTATTAGAATGGTATCATAGCATTCACTGAGAATGGTTTTCAAGACCTATCCATTGATGTGTCCAGTGCACAATTAAGAAACTGCATGGATTGCTTTGTTCATCTCACTGTACACTTAATCACTTTTTTCTTCACTAACCTCTGGGATGTGGATTTTTCCCCCCCCAGTCTGCATTGTTTGCCCTGATTTTAATTAAACTCACCCTCTGATTGTGAGCTGAGTAAAAGGTCAGTTGTGGTGCCCTTTGAAAGACGCAAGCTTGCTCACTCGGCCAATTTTCTCAAGCTCTCAGAGCTCTAATTAAAATCCACTGAACATATGAGCAATGTTGGCAGAGAACTTTGGAAGTGTTTTTTATAACCGTGTCAAAGAGTAGATAAGGTTTTTAGGGGATTAGTGTAGGGTGTTTTGTTTCAGTTGGATTATTTCTAATGAAAGTGTCCTCTTTCTTTTCATCCAGATAGCAAAAGGGTCACATGGACCTCGAAATCATCCTAATATTTTATTTAAACCAAGTAGTACACAATTAACAGAACACTGGTTATGATAGAAGACTAAGCATTTAGCTTCTTTCCCCCTCTATCTTCATTACGATGTTTTAACAGGTTCACTTAGGTTCAGTTTTACAAGGGGCCTACCATATTTGTACATACAAACAGGTAGTTGACTGTGCAGCTACGTACCTCAGTGCAGAGGAACTTTAATTGATCAGATGTCCAGTAGTGTTTCAGGGAAGGGAACAATGTGTTCTGTTCCCAAGATCCCCCTTCCCATTACCTTCCCCTGCCCAGATCACCAGACCAAATGAGTTTCCTTGGCAGATCCAGAGAGAAGGGGGAAAGATGCTTTATGGGCAGCTTCATCCAATTCCATCAGATGGATCTATAGGTTAGAGCTACACTCATTGTGCTTCTCTTTCCCCATCCGTAAATGGCGTAGCAATATATAACTGGAGAATTGATCTGAATGAAGTGAATAGGATGAAATTCAATAAGGATAAATACCAAGTACTACACTTAGGAAGGAACAATCAGCTGCACACATACAAATGGGGAAATGACTGCCCAGGGAGGAGTACTGCAGACAGGGATCTGGGGATCATTGTGAATCACAAGCTAAATATGAGTCAACAGCGCAACATATTTGCAAAAAAGGCAAACATTGTTTTGGGATGTAGTAGCAGGAGTGTGGTAAGCAAGACACAAAAAGTAATTTTTCCGCTGTACTCCGCAGTGATTAGGCCTCAACTGGAGTATTGTGTCCAGTTCTGGATGCCACATTTGAGGGAAGATGTGGGCAAATTGGAGTTAGCCTCAGTCAACAACCTCTGAAAGCTAGTAAACTTGGAATTATAAACAGCCTGTCAGAACTGGTAACTACTGCGCGTGATGAAAAAAATGACGCCATTGCCACTTTGTACCGTAGAGAAGCAGTACGCTTGTGCCTGCAACGCAGAGCTGGCATAGGCTATAGCTGCAATGTACGAGAGAACGGCAAGTTAAAATGCGCGTTCAATGATGTTTCTCTTTTCTTTATTCAGTTGTTTTCCAGCAATAGTGTAAAAAAAAAAAATTTGGGGTACCACCTTTTGGCTCCCTAGGCAGCCGCTTAGTTCACCTATTGGTTACACCAGCCCTGAATGGGCTTAAATTGCAGCAAAGACTGTTTATATTGGACATTAGGAAAAACTTCCTGTCAGGATGGTTAAGCACTGGAATAAATTGCCTGGGAAGGTTGTGGAATCTCTGTCATTGTCTAATCTGCTCTTAAAAATCTCTAAACACCAATCAAAGATGGTCTAGCTAATACTTAGTTCTGCCTTGAGAGCAGGGGACTGAACTAGAAGACCTCTCAAGGTCTCTTCCAATCCTACAATTCTATGATAACTACCTTATTGGAATACTGTGAAGCATAGATAAAATAATGGGCATCTTTTTGCAGCCACTCAAGAACTTTGCCATTGACTATAGTAGGAGCAGGAACACATCTCTGGGAAGGACTATCTTTTCTGTCTTTGTACAGCACCTAGCACAATGGGATCCTTGTTCAGGCTGGGGTTCCTTGACATTACTGCAATGCAAATAATAATGACAATAACTGAGGTTTAAACAGCAGCCTTCCACTCTGATTGAAACTATTTGTAAAGTCTCTAGCATGTGTTTTGCTCTGCTTGTTTAACATAGAATATAAAATATGCATGTTATACTTTTACAGTGCTTGCTTCCTCCATGGCAAGATGAAGAAGTTTTGTGGCCAATACACCATTGTTTAAGAACATATTGATTTTATGGTGGCTTTCACAAATAATAATGAAAATAAGCTTCAGAATATGTGACTAATGCTTCTGCTGAGGTGGTTATTTTTTTTTAATAGGAAGGAAAGACCTAACGAGATCTTTTAAGCACCAGCAGGGCTCAAAACATGTTTTCTCTCTTCTGTAAAGCACACGTACATTTATAGTACCATATCAAAATGGTACTGAGGTTCTAAGACTGCCATTCAGCTTTGAAGGTAACCCACTGTGAAAACATATCCCAGCATTTGTGGTACGATGGATAACCACATCCATTGCTCTTAGACTTCTGCATTACCTAGGTAGAATGGGGAAAAATAAAGGATGGGAATGAACACATTAACACTGAATGGTCTTCTCTTGTGGTTTTTCCTGACCCTTAACATGACCAGTATGTAGTTTTTGTGCATTAATAACATGGTCTAGCAAGTACAAGCTATATTAAGTTTTGTTTATTTTACCTTGATAATGATATTAAATTGACTATTGAGCATTTTTAAAACTTAACCTTGTAAGCAAAAAGAAAGATGATTTGAATTTGTCATGTTTAATATAAAATTTAATATAGCTCAGACATAAAGCTTTATATTTAAATTTCTGGCTAATGGTAAATACTTCAAAAGTTCTGTAAGAGTATGAGACACAAAATCTAAAATGTTTACTTCCCTTACTTGATAGTACATTGGAGGCAGTGCTTTGATATCTGGGGAAACCTTATATATGCTAGCAAGTTGAGAAGATCCAGGGCGCTCGTTCACCGTGTAACTCAATTCACAATATCCATTATGTGAATGAGATGTAAAAATAATTTCCTGTATCTCTAAGGTATCACTGTACTAAGTAGATCGCTGGCTCCAACCCATGGAAAATAATAAAGTGATATTGCCCACATCATTACTTTCAGTGCAGATTGTCCTGTGCAGTCAGACTCCAAATTCACAGGGAAGAGCTAGTAGTTGAGTATCAGTGAAATCACCATTCTGCTTCAGTGAAAGTGTTTAATGAGCCTTTGTTGTATATTACATTTTAAGCTGTAGCTTTTAGCCCTTCAAAATTATACTGACTAATTAGAGGTATGTGATCAACGTAATTATCTTTTGGCAATAAATTGCAATACATATTCATAGTTACATGAATTTCATTTTCTATGAAATGGTCCTTACAAAAACAGTAATAGTTGGTATCTCATTAGATCATATCAGCAATTAATCCTCAAAATGATCAATGGAGAGAATGTCCTTTTCCCTCTATCTTTGGTTTATTTATGTGTTCTCATTAATTATGCCTAATTTTCAGTTGGCACTTCTCTTCTTAATGTAATTCAATTTAAGCATATCTTTCTAGAGTCTTATTAATAGGTAGGGTCATTTATATTGTGTAGCACAAATATTTTATAATCCACTAATCTTGACAAAAAGGCAATGCCTTCCTAATAAAAAATGTATGAGGAGTAATGGTTCCCTATTAATAACTTATTAGGTCAGATCACACAGTTTGAAGTGTCTATTACACTTTAATTTTATCAGATTTCTTCCTTTGGAACCTGCAACTCTTTCTTTATCTTTTTACTGAGATTATTTTTAATCCAGCCACTGGATCACTGACCAAAACCACATTGTTGTGTCTGTTCTCCTTGTCAGACTAGGTATGAGGCCGGTTTTATATAAAGGATTTTATGGAACTTAGTAATATGGCTAACAGTGTAAATTGTTTATTTTTTCACATGAATTTCACATTATATTTAATAATGATATTTGGATACTAGAGTGGCTTTTACTTGCCCAGACAGAATATTGACTGATTATAATAATTTTCCCTTTTTAATAAGTTCAAATAATGGCCTTTGACAGAATAATGTAGCGCTAACATCACAGCAGTTTATACCTGCATTTACTTCTAAATATACACTTTGGATGTTCAATGTCCTTTTAAAAAAACTGGGAAAAATCATATATAGGCTGTTAAACCTGTCTAAAGAAATGTCTTTGTTAAGGTCCCAATTGAGGAAAACATCTTTATTCAGGACAGCACCTAAGCACATGCTTAAATTTGAGCATGGACATAAATCCATAGAAGTCAATGGAAATTAAACACATCCTTGAAGTAAAGCATGTTATCAGATTTATGATGCAAACTTTGTTTTAGACCCATTTTAGTCCCTCTTGAGTACCTCTCTGGGGATAGCCTCACTCACCTCATCCCTCTCTGGGAGAACTATAAGCTTAACAATGCTGGAACTGGGCCACCGAGTAGCAACCCCCTGATTTCCCAACCATGTTAACGTGACAGGCCCATCTGGATTTAGCACTAATCTCTTTCACTCTGGGGACCTGGGACCAATGAGCTGATTAAAGTGACTCAAAAACAGCTATTCATAACAAAGCATTATTTATTTATTCACCCAAAGCGACAAAGCATGCAGAGCAAACAGTAAAAACAATAAAAGTCTACATGCATATTTCCCCTTACCTAACCCTTAATCTTTCATTCCAAGCTTTGGTATATTTCATCTAACGCAGGTACCTGCATCTTTAATTTCCTGGTGGTTTCTCCCTTTACTGTCACCTTTGATTCACTCCTGGAAGTCAGGTTGGAAAACATCACACCGATAAAGTGAGGTGTGCATAATATTTATTTAAAAATAACTGCGTAAATTCCTGATTCTCCACATACATGCCTAAGTGCTGCCCTAAGTAGGGATGGGATTAAGCACATGCTTAAAGCACTTTCCTGCATCAGGACTGTATTTCCAAATTGCCAGTCCTATGTTACTGGAACATTCCTCTGCCCATCCCAAGGCAGCCTTCCCAGTTCTTCTACTTAACCCAATGTGTAAGAACTTGTTTTTAATATTTATTTTAAATATTTATTTTAAAACAATTTTTGGAAGTTCTACGTATATCAGAGCACTGAGCAGTTCCTCTTGTATGAAACATTTATTCCAATGACGTTAACTCATAGGGTATGATCCTGAAATGAGCTCTACATAGGCAGACATGTCCATAGAGTGCTCACTGCAGGATCTAGGTCTTAGGTTATAATATAATGCTGTGACATACCCAAGATACAGTCTAGATTAGTGAGTAGCTGTGCGAACCCCTGCCGTCTAACCTGGGGTACCCTTTACAGTTTTGCTGCTGTAGCCTCCAGTCAGGACCGCTCACAAACAACCTCTAGTATGTAAGTCACTCTCAGGTTGGTCTGTGTGTTAAATGAAAAGTAAAGTTTTTCTTACCACATGCTCTCAGCAGTCTTAATGGGCAAACTTCTTAAGCCAGGACCCCTTCCTCAGGTCAATGGCTACTTCATTCTGGTGCAGTGATTCAATGGACAGAGAGACAGTGAGAAGGGGGAGATACCTTGGAGTGTTTCCCCCTGTTTTTTATAGACCACACCCCTCTTTGAGAAACATCTCCATCTGGGAGCTTGGTGACAGGCAGTCTCTGTGGATGGGAACCCCATGCTATTTCTTTACTAAAATGTAGATTTTTGCCCATACCCTTTTTCCTGCCGCAGAATATCCATTTAGCAGATAATGACCCACTGGGCTTGTTTACACCTGGCTGAGGCACAAGCTTGTCCTTTGTCTCTGAAGAACTAGCTTGGTGACTACTACTCAGATTTGAAACATTTTTGTAACACCATAGAGTGGACTCATAACTTTACATACAATGTTGCCACATATATTTTACCAGGACAGTTATGATCAACAAATTATGAGTTTTCAAGTGACACCTCTCAAGGCATACTTTGTAAAAAGATTATTACAATAGTGGACACAGGGCTATATTCTGTCACAGATGCAGTACTCCAATTATTATTACAATACCCAGGGATTCCACTCAGAATTGGGTAAATTATTTCCATTCAGTGCACAATACTGAACAAAAAACCCATCAGATTTAGGGGAGTTAGGCCAGATACCTAATCATCCAATATGGAAATATTCTTCTTTAAGAAAACATAACAGATTGGACTTTGTTGCAGAATATTATGTACAGGAGTCGCTTCTGTCAGCATCATTGGAATAACTTCAATTGAAGTCAATGGGACTTCTGACTGAACAAGAAACTTATTACAGATGAAACTGATTACAGCCTGTACCAAATAGGTACTGGTTGGTTTCATGCTATCAAACTGTATCCACATGATCTGCATATGCTGAAGCTAGTAATGATGCCTCTTCAGCTCTCCGCATTTGGTTTAGCTGATTTCACTGAACAAGTTAATTGGTTAGCAGTTCAAAGATTGTATATTCACATGGCCAAATAAGGGGAATTGATATTTAAGAGAAGAACTGATTTAAAAAAATCACTGTATGTAACCAAATTATTTATATATATTTATTTATGATAAATGAGACAAAAAAAATTACACAAATATAGGCTTAGAATAAGGTTCTGCATTGCACCACTGCTTTGGAATACTAAAATGTGCTACGGAGGGCAGGAATCAGGCAAAATGTTGAGAAGAATTTCCCTGCCTTGAGGAAAGTAACTGTTTGCTGAAGACTACCAGAGAAGAACCGGAGGACATATATTCCGGTAGTTGGGGGAAAACAGTATTTTTGAATGAACGGAGCACTGGAGACATTGTTTTAAAACCATTCATCCTTGTATGAAGATTACCTGTAAGGTGTCACAGGTACTGCCATGGTTGAAAGAAGCAGTACTTCAGGTTACAACTGTTTGGCAGCAACTTCAATGTTCTCAAAATGTCCCACGTTTTGTGCTCAGCAATATGATATTATTTTTTCCACTTTTTTTATGTCTGTTCCTTTCCTCTCACTTCCATCCTTTGTTTTTGGACCAAGGCTTGACCTGAAGGGAGCTAGAGGGGATGTTGTTAGCCCTGTTAAACAAATACTTTGATGGCTGTGGGGAGAGGACATGTGAAAATGAAATTTCTCTAATGTTTACTAGTTTTGCTTGATTTAGATCTTCAAGAGTGTGTTAATATGGCCGTGGCTATATTAACCAGCAGATTGGCGCTGCTGTGATCGATCCAGTGGTATCAATTTAGTGGGTCTGGTGAAGACCTGCTAAGTCAATGGCAGAGTGCTCTCCCATTGGTGCTGGTACTCGAGCTCCCTCAGAAGAGTAAGGTAAACCCGTGGGAGAGTGTCTCCTATTGACATAGCTCTGTACACACACTGTGGTAAGTTGACTTAAGCTATATCAACTTTATTATGTTATTCACTGGTAAGCTATATTTCTCTAGTGCAGTGGTGAGCAATCTGTGGCCTATGGGCTATACGCGTCCCATCAGGGTAATCCATGGGTGGGCTGCAAGACTGTTTACATTGACCATCTGCAGGCACAGCTGCAGTACACTGTTCCTGGCCAATGGGAGCTGCAGGAAGCAGTGTGGGCTTCAGGGACATGCTAGCCGCACCTTCCATTGGCCAGAAATGGTGAACCATGGCCACTGGGCACTGCAGGAAGCTTTGCCTGTGTATGGTCAATGTAAATACTGTCTCGTGGCCCACCAGCATATTACCCTGACAGGCCACATACAAACCATGAACCAGGGCACGGGTGGGAAAACTACAGCCCATGGGCCACATCTGGCCCACAGGACTGTCCTGCCTGGCCCCTGAGCTCCCAGCTGGGGAGGCTAATCCCTGCTGTCCCCCATCCCCTGGAGCCATGCCGCCGCATGGGCAGCACTGTGGGGGTGGGGCTGTGCACTCCTGCGTGGCAGTGTGGCAGAGCATCTATCTCCATATGTTTTGCAGCTCTGAGCAGCCTGGTAAGGGGCTTGGGGCCGGAGCTGGGGGCAGGGCCAGGGCCAGAGCCAGTGGGTTGGATCAGGGGCACAGAGCCCCAGGGACAGTCAGGGGACAGGGAGCAGGGGAGGGTTGGATGGGGCAGAGGTTCTGTGGGGGTACTTAGGGGAGGGGGAACAGGGAGGTTGGATACGGCGTGGGATTCCCAGCGGGTGTGGATAGGGGTCAGGGCAGTCAGGGGACAGGGAGCAGGGGGAGTTGGGTAGGAATGGTGTCAAGGAGGGGCAGTTAAGGTGGGGGGTCTCAGGAGGGGGCGGTCAGGGGACAAGGACCTGGGGGGTTTAGATGGGGTGGGGTCTCAGGGGTGGTGGTTAGTGGCAGTGGGAGGGGGTGGTCAGGGGACAAAGAATGGGGGGGTTGGATGGGTTGAGGATTCTGAGGAGGGCATTCAGGGGATGGGAAGTGGGATGGGGTTGGAGAGGGGATGGGGACAGGCTGTTTTGGGAGACACAGCCTACCCTACCTGGCACTCCATACAATTTTGCAACCCCTGTGTGGTCCTACGGCCAAAACGTTTGCCCACCCTTGGCCCAGAGGTTGCCCACCACTGCTCTAGCATAACTTAGGTCAACTTGCTGTGGTAGTGTCTACCTATGTGCAGTAAATCCATGTCCACTAAATCCATGTCCACTAAATCCATGTCTAATGCATGAAGCCTAATCCATGTTGATTGATTGATTGTGCTAAACAGCACAGCACTATACGATCAGGCAGTGAAGTATGTGAAAATATGAGAGCTCTTTTTCTGTGTTATTTACAGAAAATGTAATCTTGAGATACGGTATGAGCCTGCACAAAAATATTCAGTGTCTACAGGTATTGTCATTTCCTATTAAGAAAAGTTGGGCATGGAGAGCAGGAACCCTTTTTGAGGTCCATTAGATTATGGCTGGTCAAATTTTTTCATTGGAAAACCTGGGGTTTTGATTAGGTTTTTTTTTGGTAAAAAGTGTCTGCTTTCTTCAGAAAATTGATTTTTCATTGAAAAATGAATGCCGGAAAACCAAAAAGTGTTCTTTATTTGGATATGCCACAATGGTGCCCTAGAGGAATTGTAGTTTGGTTGTCTCATGTCCCATTCTCCTCTATGGGCAAGGTTCTCCAGCTGTACTCCGTCTCACATGATGCACCATGACCTCAGCATTCCCATGATGCACCACCACCCTTCATGAAGAAATGCAACTGTGGTGCATCATGGGAGATTTTGTGCATGTAGGGAGGTCAGTCTATATAGGAAAATGGTAATATGAGGCATCCAAACCACAACTCCATGAAGTGGTGGTATTTCCAAACTGAACTATTTCGGCCTTTGCACAAAATATTTCAGCTTTCAATTTTTCACTAAAAAGTCAAAATTTTCCACAGAAAACAATCCCACTTTCTGGCCAGCGCTAGTTTAGAAACATTCTCTTGCACTGTAATGTTCCCTCAGAGGCTGCAATGTGCCTCCCTAAAAAATCCTGTGTATGTGGCCTCCAGAATGGAGAGAGAGTGAGAGAGAGCCCAGTATGACCACATTTACAGCAATGCAGGTTAAACATTTCTGAGCCTGTACTCATATTTGAATAAATGATAACTAGTCCAAAACACACAACAACCTTGACATCATAATCAAAGAGGCTGATAAAGGAGGTGCTGTTGTCATCATGGACAGGTCTGACTACCAAAAGGAGGCTACCAGACAACTCTCCAACACCAATTTCTACAGGCCACTTCCCTCAGATCCCACTGAAGAATATACTAAGAAACTGCACCGTCTACTCAGGACACTCCCTACACTAACACAGGAACAAATTAACATACCCTTAGAACCCCGACCGGGGCTATTCTATCTTTTACCCAAGATCCACAAACCTGGAAATCCTGGACGCCCCATCATCTCAGGTATTGGCACTCTCACTGAAGGGCTGTCTGGATATGTGGACACTGTACTCAGACCCTACGCCACCAGCACTCCCAGCTATCTCCGTGACACCACCGACTTCCTGAGAAAACTACAATGCATTGGTGACCTTCCAGAAAACACCATCCTAGCCACCATGGATGTAGAGGCTCTCTACACAAACATCCCACACAAAGATGGAATACAAGCTGTCAGGAATAGTATCCCTGATGATGCCACAGCACAAGTGGTTGTTGAGCTCTGTGACTTTATCCTCACACACAATTATTTCAAATTTGGTGACAATATATACCTCCAGACCAGTGGCACCGCTATGGGCACCCGCATAGCCCCACAGTATGCCAAGATCTTTATGGCTGACCTGGAACAACGCTTCCTCAAATCTCGTTCACTCACGCCCCTCCTCTATCTACGCTACATTGATGACATCTTCATCATCTGGACCCATGGGAAAGAAACTCTGGAAGAATTCCACCATGATTTCAACAGCTTCCACCCCACCATCCGCCTCAGCCTGGACCAGTCTACACAGGAGGTCCACTTCCTGGACACCACGGTGCAAATTAATGACGGCCACATCAACACCACCCTATACCGAAAACCTACTGACAGCTATGCCTACCTTCATGCCACCAGCTTCCACCCCGGGCACACCACACGATCCATTGTCTACAGCCAAGCACTGAGGTACAATCGTATTTGCTCCAACCCCTCAGACAGAGACCAACACCTACAAGATCTCCACCAAGCTTTCTCAAAACTACAATACCCGCACAAGGAAATAAGGACACAGATCAGCAGAGCCAGATGTGTACCCAGAAGTCTGCTGCTGCAAGACAAGCCCAAGAAAGAAAACAACAGAACACCACTGGCCATCACCTACAGTCCTCAGTTAAAGCCTCTCCAACGCATCATCAGTGATCTACAACCCATCCTGGACAACAATCCCTCTCTTTCACAGGCCTTGGGAGGCAGGCCAGTCCTGGCCTACAGACAGCCTGCCAACCTCAAGCATATTCTCACCAGCAACAGCACACCGCACCATAATAACTCTAACTCAGGAACCAATCCATGCAATAAACCTCGATGCCAACTCTGCCCACACATCTACACCAGCAACACCATCACAGGACCAAACCAGATCAGCCACACCATCACTGGTTCATTCACCTGCACATCTACCAATGTAATATACGCCATTATGTGCCAGCAATGTCCCTCTGCTATGTACATCGGCCAAACTGGACAGTCCCTACGAAAAAGGATAAATGGACACAAATCAGATATCAGGAATGGCAATATTCAAAAACCTGTAGGAGAGCACTTCAACCTCACCGGACACACCATAGAAGATTTAAAGGTCAGCATTTTGCAGCAAAAAAACTTCAAGTCCAGACTGCAAAGAGAGACTGCAGAGCTGCAATTCATTTGCAAATTTGAGACAATCAATTTGGGACTGAATAGAGATTTTGAATGGCTAGCTAACTACAAAAGCAGCTTCTCTTCTCTCGCTATTCACACCTCCAGTTCAGCTGCTAGAGGAACACCTCACCCTCCCTGATTAGAGATAACAAGCTGGTTCAGCCTGATTGGACTAACCTTGTGATCTCCCACCTGGTTCTTGCCTACCTATTTATACCTGCCCCTGGATACTTCCACTGCATGCATCCGACGAAGTGGGTATTGGCCCACGAAAGCTCATGCTCTGAAAAAAAATTCAGTTAGTCTTTAAGGTGCCACAGGACTCTTTGTCACTAGTCCAAAACAAATTTTAAAATAATGAAATACTTTGTGCTCCCAGCCAGAGGCTTACTATACAATGTAGCAAATTTCGTGGTCAGTTTCAAATCTTCTTACAGTAGAGCTTATAATGAAAATGCACTCAGACACGGACTCTGTTCACTGCCATTCATGTTCTGATATCTTTCATAAACCCAGAGATTTCTTTTGACTATTCCTATAAATGAAACCCCATCCGTTCCATATATATTGATCCTCTTATGTTCAAACACATGAAGATTTCTCTTAGTGAGCCACATAGTTAAAGGATCTGCAAGCTGGCCTCTATTTATTTTTATTATAATTTTGCATTTAAGTGATGTGTAGTTTTGTGGACTGAACATTGTAAGTGGAACCAATAAAACTTTAGATGTGTAACTGCATGATTTGCAAGGGCAAATGAATGAGGTGATTAGATATCTAAATTATTTTGTGTTTGCAGTGGCTGTAGGCACAAAAAAATTAGTGACCATTTTTTAAAAAATGGCCCATGGTTACTAGTATGCACTATTCAATTTTATGAAGTAAGTTGTTTGGGGGCAAGTAAGGGTAGGCAATTTTGTTTTTAAACTTTAGTGGGAGATAATTAATTGGTCCCTAGGTATTTCCTTATTAAAAATCCCTGCTTTTACTAATTTGAGGAAGCCAGATAAAATATGTACATCAAAATACTTAAATGATAAGATAGGGAGACATTCATACTTAACCATAGGAACAGAAGATCTTCTTAGTGTTTGCAGCAGTGGCAGTTGCAAACTGATGTATCTGCCTTTCTGTTAAATGGAAGCTATGGTGTAAAAATAGATGCTGGCATTTACTGGAAGCTTAAACCCACTGAAGTTTTACAGATTTAGAAAGTTCACTAATCACTATCAATTAAACAGCCTGCTGCGTCATTGCATAAATGAATCAAGATGCAAATCACAGCAAGGCCTGCTGGAAATATTTATTTTGAACAAGTGTTACCAGCTTTAGTCTGAGTTATGCTCAAAGTAACAGGCAGAAAAAAAACAAGAAGATTTTCATTATATGTGTGTGTGTGTGTGTGTGTGTGAATAAATAAAGAGTATTTAGAACTATATATATAGTTCTAAATACTCTTATGAAACTCAAATAGGGCCTAGTATAGGTACCATTAGTGACTAAAAATATAGAGAATTGTTTGAAAGTATAGTTAGGAGTTAACAAAAACTCCTTAAATCCTTAAATCTTGCTTTTAGCTTCCCAAAGACTGGAATTAGCAGTCATTCCCACTAGGCAGCTTCTCACATTAACAACAATGTGAAGAAACGCCTTTTCCTTCCCTTCTTGCCATTTGTAATTTTTTCCATTAAAAAAGGAAAAGAGCACAATATCCAGCCAATACAACTCTACAACTGCAGACTCCTGAAAGTTCTCATTGGATGAAAATGTAATTAATTATTTTTTAATTACTCAATTAACTTAATTATGACTAGATTTCAACGGGAATAATCATATGCTTAAAGTTAAGCACATGTGTAAGTACTAGCAGGATAGGGGCATACATTTATCTTTCTGTTTAGAGTGTGAACAGATGATGGTATCAAAAGGTCTTAGGAGACTATGCTACTTTACACAATTTTAAAGGTCCTTTTATATATTCATTAACTCTTTCACATTATTTAGCCAGTCCTCTTAATTATCATAAAGCTGCTGTAAAAGTTGCCCTGGGTCTCCATTACAGTGCTTTGGCTGTGCAACAGGTACTTCAGCATAGTGAACTTCATTTAAGCTGTTTCAGGGAAAGCCACACCGTTGCTAGCCCTTGCTTAGAGGGTTCGGTGAAAGTAGTCTTGTGAGGAAAGGCTCAAGGGAGCATCATGGGGACTTCAAGATGAAAATGGGATTACGTGTGCCTGCACCACTCCTGGTTTAAGGTATAGTGTTTCAAATACTGCCATTGCCTTAACCTTCATAAACACAAATCCCTGACCTGTCTAAAAAAATGGCTTTTACAGGGAAAAGCAAGTGGTAGAACACATTCAGCAGCGATAATAATGCTGTCATTAAAGATTGATGAAGACTTTCAATTAGAAAACATTCCTATCTGGAGCTGTTTAAACCAGCCCCTCCTACCATGATCTAAAGCTTTGAAATAAAGATAAAAGGTCATTATAATTCATTGAATTCAAACATGACAAATACATTTATTTGATGGCAGCATGTTTTTTTTTTAAAAAAACTGTATTAAAATAATATTATGGGTTCATTTAAATTAAAAACAAAGAAATGCATAGTGAAGGATTGAGTGGACTTCAGAACACAGGTAAACCAAGTAATGCTGTTGTGCCTAGGAATTGCAGCTTAAGTGAGGACCTTATGAGCTGTAATAATTATACATAGGGATAGGTAGTTACAGTAGCTTTGCAAAATTTTCATGAACATTTACCAATTTAAGCATGAAGTTTATTTACCCACTCTCCTCCAGAAGGATGAAGAAAAAGTAAAAACATTTTATTCATCTCTGTCCAAAAAATTACTCAGTCCAGAGAAGTAGGTGAGTTAAGTTTTCCAAAACTCAGTTAAAGGCAGAGTCAAATTCATCTGCTTTCCCATATGCAAAGTTATGCAGTATTACCAAGTAGATGACTATATATTGAATTACATTGAAATCATGTACCAATGAATAAAGATTTTGGAGATTAATATTGATTGTATTTGTGAAAAAATCATACTCATAGTATAACGCCAATGTGTATGATAAATACAAATAGAAATGAGCAGGAACCAGAAGTCCAAATCTGAGCAATCCCATACTGGATTTGGGGGCTGGAAAGGGTTAGAATCTAAATCTGAGTCTTGCTCCTGATTTGTAATGAGCTAATCCGAATTTGATTATGGGGAGGAAGAGCGAGGGATTTTAAAGAACAGATCTGAATTTTGTGGCTCATGTTTAAATATTTATAAATGTTTTCAAAAACTTAAATATGAAACCTTGGAAATTAACGTTCATGGAGTCATTATGGTTTTATTTCAGATTTTACCTTAAATATGAAAGGAAATAGTTACAGGTGAAAACATTAAATATTTCTGATAAGTAGTACATCATTCTACTGTTGGCCGGATTTGTGAAATTTCTCAAAAATAGTGTGTGTGGAGGGTTTGTTTGGGTGATTAGTAATCTTCATTTTATTTATTTATTGTGTGTACGTGCATGCAAAGTTGTAAGATGATCTATTTGGATTTTAGACAGTCTAAGAGCGCAGGAACGATCTTTCGAATGTGATCTTTTTCTTTCTGCAAAAAGATACCATTCCAGAGAAATGAATTGGCACCAGATAGCAAAGATTGTTGCTTCTTACACAAATAGCCTTTACACACCTGAATAGTTTATTGACTTCAATGGTACTAGCTGCAGGAGCATGAGCAACCAAGGAGGCAGCTCCAAAGAAATCAGAAGAATAGGGATGACTTGGTCAGCCATGGCCTCCCTTAAAGTGTGGAAAAACCATGCCATTCTGAAATGCATGGAGGTTCAACTGGTGAAAAAGCTTATGGAGCTGAATCCCAGGAAACTAATATTGCTGACAACAGGAAAACTGAAACCTTTTAGATATGGTGCTAGTGAAAAAGCACTTGTATCTCTGAAATAAAAGTTTATTTTAGAAATATTATTAGAGAGAAGTGGACTGCTCTCAGAAATCAACAGATGCAGGATTACATACTTTGGTCATAACAGGCATAGAGATGGAAATAACCTTAAGAAAGTTATCATGGAAAGAATGGTGATGGTTCATCATCAACTGTGAGGACCTGGATAGATGGTGTACAGCAGATCATTGGAATGTCAGCTACTGAGTGTGAAAAGTTAGCAATGGATCAAGAAGGCTTCTGAAAATTTTGCTATAGTATCACCAGTATTCAGACTTAAATAAATGGACTTTGCTTACTTAGTTGCATTAGTTGAGGCTACTCGTGTCTTTGCAAGATCAGGCCCCGACTTCTTAGATTAAAGCATTGGGCACCCAGTCCTACTTCCAATAAAGTCAATGCAAGTTTTGTTACTGTCTTCAGTGAGACAAGGCTGTGACCCTCCACTTTCCAAATTAAATTAACTAGAGTTTGGAAGTGTGAGTTCTTTCCACCTAAACACTATTTTGTTTTGTTTTCACATATGAACCATATAACTCAGTAATAGATAATTTATACTTTTTTCATTTAAAGAAAACAGCTCCATCTCTACTCGGCCAAATTTTCAGGCTGAAGCAATTTGCTTGATTTCTGGGATCCTGTTCTGCTTCCACTAAAGTAAATGGCAAAATTCCCATTGATTTCAAGTCTCGTATATATTTTTTCCAATATAAACATCTGAGTTGAATTAATAACAAAATTAGACTTTATCATGACTGTTTCAAATAGCTTTTTAATTGTTATTGGCACCATGTATAATATAAGTCCAGACATACATAGATCACAATGGGAATTATGCCTGAGGAAGAACTGAATTTGATCCAGTATTGTTAAGGATGATGTAAAAACACTCCAAGATAGACAGCAGCAGACAAACATAAAGAATTCACAATTAAGGGCTAAGTTTAGTGTGGCTCTAATATGGCCCTATTGGTTAGCAAGGGGGAATAAAACTGCTCTCTACCCTTGGGTCGCTCGATTTTGAACTATTTAATCTTAGGTCCTGGCGCAGGATAGAAAACAAGGAATGTGTACTTGGTATTGCCCATCTCATTGAAGAGGGAGGAAATGGAGCCTTGGCTGTGGCCCCTACAAAATGATCCAGCCAGCAAAGCTCATTGGGTACCAGGAAAATGATGTTCCACAATCAGTAAAGGGTGTAACACATTATTCACCCCAGGAGCAAGGATGAGGGGGTGCAAAGGAGGATTGGCACAGCTATGCACTAATCCACACTCAGGATACTGAGCGAAGACTCAATCTAAGGGCAGGTCTACACTACCCGCCGGATCCTCGGGTAGCAATCTATCTTTCGCGGGTCGATTTATCACGTCTAGCGTAGACGTGATAAATCGATCCCTGAGTGCTCTCCCATTGACTCCGGTACTCTACTGCCATGAGAGTCGCAAGTGGAGTCGACGCGGGAGTGGCAGCAGTCGACTCAGCACCGTGAATATGCTGCAGTAAGTCGACCTAAATACGTCGACGTCAGCTACACTATTCCCGTAGCTGAAGTTGTATATCTTAGGTCGATCTCTCCCACTCCCACCCTGTAGTGTAGACCAGGGCTAACTCTAAATATGCACAAAACTAGACTCAGGGGACATGTGATAGCCATTTATCTATAAAGTGTTATATAGTTTTGCTTTAGTACTTGATAAGAACCTTTTAGGGCATAATCTCACAAATATTATCAGATGAAATTGTTAGAATTGTGAACAGCTCACTGACTTCAGCCATTACTCCAGCAGTATTACCAGCCCGAAGCATTTTAAAATCATGACTCAGACTCCACCAAAAAAACCGCAGAAAATGAACATCGCTTAAAAATCAGGGGGTTAAAATTTAATATATTTTGGGCTCTTTTTCTTTGCCTTCTAGTTTCTGAGCCCTACAGCTGCACCTTCTATCATGTTTTCAGGCTTTTGCACCCAGGGGACCTAGAAACTTTTTCTATTTTTGTTTTAAAGAAAGCTGAGAAACTCATGTAATCATACATGTGCAGGAGCTGGAGCTTTAAGAAAAACACCAGATTTTGTGAAGCTTGTGCTAAAATCATTTTGGCCACTCTGCTATCCTGCTACTAAGCACTGCACCTAGTAATAAGGTTTTGCAGAGTCAAGTCTATGGTTAAGAAGAAACCATATCAGATTTAAAAGATGCTTTTATCCTAGTGTTCCATCAGGGGCTTACCATATGGTGGCAGCATTGCATCAGCCTAGAACAGCAGAGCCCAATGACTGGGTTTGTGACTATAGTACTAAATTCTACCCAGTTTTCCTAAAAATCATGCTGGATAATTATGGGGGATCCGATCTCCAAAAAATGTAATGCAAACAGACCCAAAGCTCTGAATTTTTCATTTCATGCAAAATAACACAATAAAAGGAAGAAAATTACGGTGCCATTGAAAATAAAAAAATATGAAAACCCAGGTTTCCTATTAAGCCAAAACATGAAGTTCTAATTTATGATAAAATATTTCTTTCTAATGAATACTAATAAATGAAGACCAAATGCATGCATATTAGGTTGGTTACAAGCTCAGAATATCATGGTTAAAACACGTATTTCACCAGCAGGCATTTATTAAGTTACAAATAGTTTTTTTTTCTATTGGAATAACTAGTAATTAGTCTTTATTTGGATAGAGTTTAAAGTGGAAGCATCTCAAACCTCTATAGGCTTCATCTTTTCTGACATTTCCCATGTGTTTTAAAGAGCAGTCAGTAGTCTTAGCCTTTGGCACATAGTAGTAAAACCAACAGCAGTGTCTTAAAAAAATACAAACCCGGCTTCACAGTCAGTGACTCATAAGTAATAATGTAAAATAAGTAACCTATAATAAATAGTTTCTGTTAAATTATATTTAGGTTATGTTTCAAATTAATATGCAAGCAAAGTCTCTTAAAATTACCTTTATTTCAGCAAAGCTGACATCCTGATTCTCCAGTGTGACTGTAAACTGCTGCCAAATCCAAATGGGAGTGCTTTACACCCTCTATTGTACAGGGCAATAGAGATTCAATCCCAGCGTGTTTTGGATTTTTTTTAATTGCCAGATTGAAATAACAAAGGTATCCAGCTATGTATATGTATTAGCAAAGCATCCAAAAAATTAAAACTAACAGCTATATAAATTTCAGAGTAGTGTGGGCTAAGGTGCTTCATATCTGAAAGATGATTCCCAGGGTTCAGACCACGTATTAGTTCAGCAGTATATAGTGTCACTTAGAAGGACAGAGGTATAAATAAGGAAAAGTCATATAGAAGTTAGTAGGGCTGAAACTAAGTGGATTCTATAGCAAATACCCTAGAAATCTATAGAATTTTGAGGTGTTTTTAAAATCATTTTATATAATTCTGAAGCAAGATATAATTTTTTGTTAAATTCTATAGGGCAATTTAAAAATAGTATAGATAGGTGACCATTTTCTTTGGGGCTTCTTGGTAAGAGAGCAAGGGACAAATCCTACCATCATGACATCAGTGGTAATTGCTCCTCTTTATTCCAGGGCAGAATTTGTCTTGGGGCTATGTTAGGCAGTGTCCTTTTGTTTACTAGCAACAATTCTGCTATGTTCTGGAGAGATAGTGGGTGATGAACTTATGTATAGAAATTGTTTGCAGTGTTTTTGTAGCTGCCTTGATCCCAGAATATGAGAGACAGTGTAGGTGAGGTGTCCAATAAAAAAGATACTCCCTCACCTACCTTATCTCCCTTATGTATAGAAAGCAATTTTTATGAGTGAGGAGCAACACAAACTTGTTATTCTCCTGTATGCTAAAGATTCTTCTTCTACAACTGCAGACCTTTCCTAATGTGAATTCTTGTATATTAACAAGATGAATAGTTGTTTACCTAAACAGTCTTGTCCCATTCAGAGTGAGGGAAAATGTTGCATACTTCTGCAATTGTCTCAGTGACAATGGGACAGATTCTGATCTCTGTAGCACAGGAGTAGCTCCACTGGATTTAGTAAAGTTTCTCTGAATTTATATCAGACTAAAATTTGGCCCACTGTGCCCTGAGGTGTATCTAATCTGGAAGCAAACGATTAGAGGGAGACAGAGAAACAGCATACAATATAACCTCAAGTTATTCATTTCTTGAGAACATCCTTCCATCATGTTATGTCTGTCTGCATGAGATGGAAATAATTGTTACCACATGCATAGTGCTTTACACCTTCAGTGAGTTTTATAAATACTGTCAGTTGCACCACTCTGAAACATCGTATTCTTCCATTTGAAATATTCTAGCTGCTCTGAAGGCTAGGGAAACTCAGTTATCAGATCCGCAGATGGTGTAAATTGGTGCGGCTCCATGTAGTTATTCTTACCAGTAATATTACCACAGTATCTCTGTTCTCTTGGAACTCATTTTTCCAACCACAGTTGCAGGGTATTGACAGTGAATAAAAAGCACCAAATCTGTAAATGATCAGCTGAAAACAGGAGAGTGTGTTAAATAGCACCCAGATTTGAATGGGGCGAAGGAAAAGTTATCATTTGCACTTCCATTTTTTGACTCGTCATAGCAAGTATACAGTCGCTGTAATTAAAACAAATCTTTCTAGTTCTAAAGATATTACAAGCTCTGGGGTTAACTATAGAAAATGTCTCTAAAACCATTACTAACCCTAAAGTGTTTTAAATGTGTCCCCTGTCCATGGTTTTTATTATGTTAAAAGACCACCAGATGTGATGGGAATCTCTGTTTTTGAGCTATTGCAGCAATATAGTTTATTGAATGGAGCACAGGACTGAGAGCTACAAGCTCCTAAATTCTAACTTGCCATTGGACTAGCTGTGTGTACGTCTGGTCAGGTAACAAGCTCTCTGTGTATAAGCTTCTCCATCTGTCTAATGGGGTAATAATGTCTACCTACAAGGGGGAAGATTAATTAGAAATGCTTTGAAGATGCATATTGCTGTATAAATAATAACCACAATGGCCCCTATTCAAAACTTGACATTTCCCATACTGTTCAACAGAATTAGCATAAGAAATGCCACACATACCACAGTAAAGCTGATTTTACTTTCAAAAGCTAATTGGCAATATTTTTAATAGCAATCACTTATATAAACAGTCATTATTGTTATGTTTAGAAAGTTTCTGTCTTTCTGCAGTTGGGTCATGATGTGGACAATGTATCCAAAGATCTCACATGTTAAAAACAACACACCTGAACTCATCCCTGATGATGTTCAAAAGATTGCAAAATATGTACTGTATACAAGCCATTGTTTCCTTTACATAGAATGTCATAATTTCCCCTTGCCATTAACACAAGTTTTCAGAGACTTGAGTTGCCAATTAACCAGCAGATTGGTACAGTGTGGGCTCTTTCAAAGCTCTTAACATTTCTTGAACACACTTGACTCTGCACAGTGCAGATCAAAACTGGCAGACTAGAATTTTGCCCTTTTTAATGGCTTTGCTGAAACCTACCATTTTGACAAGTGGTCCACTTGCCTGTGGTGATGGTACCTTTTAGCTTGCTTTTTGCTATCACATCACACTTTCATACATGGCTTCTGAAAGCTGTTTTAAGAAGCATGTATAAAAAGAAACACAGTGATGGGGTCAGCTGAGGCCAGAAGTTTTATGAATGGTATCCTAGAAATGATATTAAAATGGTAACATCAGTTCAGACATGAGCTCTGCCAGCAATGTTCTTGTTCCAAGCCTGTGCCTCCACCTGCTTTTCAGGGCCATCATTTTATGTAATGTCATTTGTCATGGGCCAGCTATTCATGTTGCAGAAGTTTCTAATTCTCTTCTTTTATGTTTTATAACAACTTTTTTCACTCTCGGGAGTACTAAGCAGAAAGAGAGAGAGGGAAAAGGATGAGAGGAGCGTGGACTTGGATGATAGCCCAGAATACAAACTCTATTGTTGCACCTGCTTCTCCTCATAGCTAGACACTGCATTTTTTGTTTTCTTGATTGTTTCTAACTAGAAGTGATTATGATCCCTTTGGTGTGATATTGTCCATAACCTTCCCTGAATTTGTATTGTCATTGGTGAAAATGGTGAGCTAAGGTGGTACATCAATATCAGACAAGTAAAAGAGTTTTCTGGCACAGCATTCTTTTTCACCCATGGTACCAGTGACACTCTAAATAGAGCGAGACTGACTGACAGCCATTGCCTCCCTAATAAACTATATATACTATCTGTACCTTAAAGAAGTCTATTTCTGTACTGGTTGAAATTTGTTTATGGAACATATTTTTGATTTGGTGGGTTGTTACCAAATCAGCAGATGTGATTATTTTCTTTCCCACTTAGCTCACACCATAACAGAAGGTAATTGAAATCAAAGTCCCATGCCTCTATTTTTCTAAAGGAAAACCACAATGAAATATTTTGCTTTGTGGGTTATTGCCATGTTCTGACTGTGTAAAGTCAGTGCAGCAAACAGTGAATGATGATGTGTGAAATGAAAACTTCCTGCCCAGTGCACAGCAAGAATAGAACTAGGGTGTCATTGCCCTGCTGTGTTATTGCGTTATTTGATATGTGCTTTTGTTTACTCTATATTATATCAAGATACACAAGAGTACATTTTCAAACTATTGTGCCAGATTTTCACCTATGTGCTGCCAGGTTTTTACCTGCTCAGTAGAGTCAATGGGAGTTCTTCATCTAAAATGCCACTTTGAAAATTTACCTCACAGAATTGGATTTAATTGTAATCAGAAGAACCCAGAGTTCTGTCTATCCTTCCTTAAAAGTAATTTCTTTCCCCTCTTGTGTTGGCTCTCCTTCTCAGCAACCAAGGCATTACAGAGTCTAGCAGAGGAATTTTCGGAATGACTGAAACAAACCTCTTGAAACAAACAACATTATTTGAAAATGAGACACATTCTTACATTTTAAACAAAAGTATTTAAAGGATTTTTAATATACAGTTCTTATCAAGTTTGGAGTCAAAGACAAATTCAGTGAAACCATATACCAATGTACCAATATGTTTATGAGGTTTTGGAGGGCATGACACAGAAGGGCAAATTTGCAAGCTTAGAACCACAAATGGCTCCTGCAAAACAGATGCATGAGTAAATGGGTTACTGTGAGCAAGTACCCTGTTGCAGACATAAATACCCATTTTGAAAATACAGGGCAAATTCTTCAAATATAGGTTCTTAAGTTTAGGCCCTTAAGTTGATATTTAGGGACCTTTTTGAAAAGTACTGAGCCTCCCATAGCTCCTTTTAATTTCACTGGGACCTGTTCAGCACTCAGCACTTTTGAGAATCAAGCAACTTATTTAGGTTCCTAAATATGGACTTAAAAGCCAAACTTTTAAAAATCTTGGTCACAACCATTTGCTTTCATGTGTCCACACGTATTCTGCAACTGCAACACAATTACTCATGTTTGAATATTTGGCCCAGAATGCTGTGTGTCAAAACACTTGAAGTTTCTAGTTAAGCTAAATATATCTGTGGGGTATAGATGCATAGCCAGAACAACGGTACCTAATACAGCAGCTATTGGAGAATTCTGCACAGGAGATAAATACACAGTCTATTTGGATGGTGTAAAAGAAATTGAAGAGTTGGAGAGGCATTGTGTTGTCCCTCTCCACAAGGGTGAATTTCACCCTATATGACTATACTGTTGTGAAACATTTCTTTCATGTATGACCAGATAGCATACTAAGGGAATATTTTCAAAGGCACATGACATATAGGAACCTAACTTTTATTTATTTTCTCAGGCATTTACTAAAGTGTATTAGTCTCGTTTTAAAAAGTACTTGTATTATAGTTTTATCTTGAATTTTATGAACCTTTAAAATTAATTAGTATTTTAGTTTTAAACTTTGTCTTAATTCCACATAGTTCCTTCAGTTCTGCATTTAGCTGGGTAACTCCTTCTTTGAATCGAAGTGTAACAAAGAAACATAAGAGGGACCAAAAGAAACCATAACATTCCACACAGAAAATAAATGTTTGGAAGTTTCTAATACTCTGTGATTGATAGACCTCACAAAATGGTTTTGTTTTAAGATTGCCATTATTTGGCTCCCAGTTATTCATTTAAAAGCACATTCAATGCATTTTCCATTAAGAATTTGTTCATTACTGTTGCTATTAAATCGTGTTTTCTTAAAACCAGAAAGCTACAACATTGAAGATATTAATAAGTAATGATCTATTTCCCCACAATGTGCTTGAAAGTGACAATTATGAGATTTGCACAAGATGACAAAATATATGCATTTAGAATCACTTTGCAGGGGTAAAGAAGATTACTTTAAAAAATTAATGTGTGTACTCATATGTAAATCACAATCACTTATACCTAGAATTTCCAATTTGGAGTTCAGAAATCCCACTGCATTCTGATCACAAACACAAAATTATGAACAATTTCTCAGTTTGTGATAAATTTATATTTATCATGAATTGAGTAATTAATCTGTAATTGTGTAGCTTTTGAACAGTGTGCAATGGGATTGCTGAACACTTTAATCAATACTGAGAATGCTCTCCATCGGTATCCCTGGAGCACCAGTAGTATAACTAATAAAATTAAATATTGATGTCAGATGTCTTTTACAATGTTCACAGGACTTTACTATTCAACAATATTTTCCTTGGGAAAATTCATCTTTGGCAATTTCTATTTAAAGGCATTTAGACTTAAAGGGAGATACTTAACTGGGATTCTGCTCCCTTTTCTCTATGCAGCATCTGATCCTGAGAATTCCTGGTGAGCACCTGTAACTCATTGACTTTGGAGAGGACTGAAGGTGCTCAATCCCTTTCAGATCAATGTGTTAGCATCTAAGGCCCTGATTGTGCAAAGGGTTATGCAGATGCTTAACATGACATACCCGAGTTGTCCCATTGACCTCTGTGGGACGAGTGCCATATGTCAAGTTAAGCACCTGATGAAACTTTTGCAGGATCAGGGCATTACGGTATGATTCTACTTTCCTTGTACGTTCAAAGCTCTCATTGTGTCCGGTGCAAGAGCTTGATGTCCAAGAATGAAGGATCAGGCTTGTTATGTGTAACCCTTGAGCTCTGTCCCAGGACAGAGGACTTTGGGTGTGGCATGAATATGGCCACTATTTTAACAGTGCTTGCTATTTTCTCATTCACGATTCTCCCCACCCCCTACCCTTGATAGCTGATATCTCTCCCCACTACTGTATATCCTGTAAGAAGGACACATCAAAGAGATTCCTCAAAAGCTGACACTGAGCTGATTAATCAAAAATACATTGATTTATAGTTTTTATGACTCTTTAGAAATTTGCTAAAAGCATTGTATGATCCCTTATATAACTGATTTATGAAGTCTTTCATTCAGTATAATATATTAAGCACATACTATTGATAGCTGCTAGCATAAAACAGTGAATACCTGTGCTTTCATCCAATATAACAAACTACATATCCACTAAGTGCAAAAAGGGGTGGGAAAGCCAGAACCTGTTTAATTTATATAAAGGGTAAAGGGTAGAACATATTTATATTTCAATATTTTTCATTTAGAATGTTTATTTATAAAGTGAATGAGATAAGACACCTGTCCTACATTTTATCCAAAGTATCATGGAGCCAAACTGATAAACCAAGTATAAATCTGCCTTTACTGTGTATGTGTATTAGTATGATAAACCATGTTTCGGCACAAAAGGGGGCACACTGACTTTTCCATCCAAATAAAAAGTGTGTTTAAAAACTGAGTCACGTTAACCCAATCGAAAAGGATCTTTCATCTGCAGCTGTAACTGTACACTGACCGGTTTCCAAAAAAACAACAGCTACAGTAAAGTTCAAAGGAAGCAAATGATTTGCAAAGTTCCCTGTCAAATTCTTACAACCTCTCTGCTTTTTCAAAAATTAATTAAAGCTGACGCTGCTCCTACACAGGAAAAAGGCCCTACTTTTATTTCTGTAGCCTAATGATATAGCTGTAAACTAATATTCATCATAAATCTTATAACATATTATGAAAATAGCAGTACCTTGAAATCTCCATTGAGAAATAACATACCACCACACAAAGGAACAATATATTATCCAACTTTATCTGGCAGCCCCCCGTACATGTTGCTACCTTTACATTGTGGATTTCCTCCTCTATTTCTGCACTCTGTCCTTCAGAGGTCCTCTTCACTCATATACAATGTTGAATTCTTTCTTTCAATAAAGCTAATACTAAAATTATATAATACACAGGTTAAGGAAAGAGTGTACATCAAGCTATAGTGCTTAGATTATCCAAAAGTACAAAATCTGGTTTGCCAATCAGTTAATTTCAAATAGAAAACTATATGCCATCCCTTACCTAATGTCCTCTTTTTCACTGATTTCACACACCTTTACAGATATCATCTGCTACTTTACTGTTTTCCTCTCAAAATGAAATATTAAAATCAGCCATCCGCCTATGCTGATTACTAATAATATACTTACTTGCTTTCAGATGCAGTTTTCAATAGTCATAGGCTTAAGATTTGCTATAATTTAACACCCTGTCCCTCCTTGATATGGCATAGTGGAATTCACTTTTAGTGATTCGCCTGTTGTCTTCTTCTTGTATGTGCAACATGCCTCAGAGTGGCACATGACCAGGATTCATCACCAAATTTAGTCCACTGGTTGGATCATTAGCTTCCTTGGCCTGGGCCAGGTACTGAAGGAGAGTGGGACATGAACACTGATCCATGCTCCCCAGCTTGTTGTGATCAACACACATCAAATTTTACTTTCCAAAAGTCATTCCGTGTTTGTGCCCTTTGACTTGCATCTTTGCTTAAACTGATAAAAGGGCATTTGAATATAAGTCTCAGACTGGAGATTATTTCTTATTTTTCCAAGGTTGAAAAGGCTGTATGCTATATGAGTGCCACTCATTTGCTGGTGAAGAAGACTGCAACTAATAGCCAGCATTAACTTGACTGACCAGCCATGATACTATAATGCCTTCTGTTTGCATCTCCAGTTAAATCCTGGAAGATGCAAACCAGTCCATTAAAAATCTAAATGTGGCTTTTAAGTACTCTGTTACTACAAGGATTTGCTCCTTTAATGGTCTATATTACATTATTTTAACTAGTTAAACCAAAAGTTTTCCTGATAAATTTCCCACTGTTGCAAACACCAGCACAGCTCCACTTGTGGTACCTATGGGGTGAGGCCTACCATAAACAAATCACTGGCAAACACTTTTATTTTTATCATTACATTGAGTAGACTTCCTTGTTGCTACCATATGTGACCTGAATCAAAATCATAAGTGAGAAAATATTCAGAGAAAAGTCTGGTGCATACCTCAGGAGAATATGGGGCAGAACATAGCATGAAAATCAGCATAACCCTTTATTCTATTTCCTTGCCCCCCAGAAGAGATGAATAATGTACCTACATGCTACAAACTCACCAAGAGGAAAGTTCAAACACTTCTCTTATTTACAATGGCCACTATCACTCATTACTGAAAGCCAAACTGCCCTTTGATAAATTGGCCAGCATTCTCTACAGGCTTTGCATGCAGAAGCCATATTGCCCTATGGAAAATATCTGTACCTCCCACTGTTTTCAATAGACTGAAGCCAGGCTGCTTTCAGGAATTGGAAACCATAGAAGACAGGGGAAAGTGGGAAGCAGGAGACAGCCTGAAAAGCAGGGGAGACTGAAGGATTGCAGCAAGATGTGGTGTCAGGGGCAAGTGAAGTGGGTGGAGGAGAACGTGGAGGGAAAGGGGGAAACTGTGGGGAATGAGGAAGCTGGAGGGGGAGCAGAGAAGGCTAATAAAGTGAAGGAAGAGACTGAGCAAGGTGCAGGGGAATTAGCAGTGCTGATGCTGAGACTGTAGAGTGCTAAGGAATGTGGAATAAAAATGAAAGTTTGGGGATGCATGGGAATGTGGGATGCAGAAGGGAGACTAAAAAGGAACAGGTGAAGACTGAGGTGGATATACAGGGAATTAAGGTGGGACAGAAAGAAAATGTGAAGAATAAGATATTTAAAAGGGAAAGGGGGAAAATGTGGGACAGATAAATGAAGGGGGTGAGCAGGGGACTTAAGACAGCAGAAGTGCATGGAGAGGGAAAGCGAGTGGAGGGGGAGACTGGATGGGCTAGTGAGGAGGGTGGGGAGTGTGAGGTGACAGGATAATTGGGATAAGGTATGAAGATGGAGAGGGATAGAATAATAGTTCCCCCACTCCAGCAATTATGAAAGGATAAGGAGACTGTTCTTTGAACACCTAGGAAATAGGCCTGCAGTTTTGCATGTGCATTTCAGGTTGCATTTAAATCCTGAAATGCTGACACACACTTTGCAGGTTGTGATCTCCATTAAAAACACAAAAGTTAGAAGGCATGACAAAACAAAAAACTCAACTATATTATTAATTAATTATTATTATTTGTCTTAAAAATCATGAGTTTTAAAATATCTTATGATTTGGGGGGGCATGGAGCTAATTCATGAGTTTTGAATACTTGGGGGTGGCATTTCTGATTCTTTGAGAGAGTTAATAAAAACAAGGAACAATACACAGAGAAAAAAGAACAAATGTATCCAGTCAGAGAGCATGGAGTCCTGAAGAAGTGTAAAAATAATACAGCTCAGATTTCCCTATTAGATTAGACCTAAATTTAATGATGCACTTCTGTCTATCAGTGCATATGATAGGAATCTTTCCACCTTTAGCTTACTAAGTATTTGTATGTCATTTAAAAAAAAAAATCTGGATTGTACTTTGAAAAGCTATTCATTAAAAGGTTGTTTACCAAACCAGGCTAAAATTCACTATTATGGGACCAGCTGACTTGCATAAATTGCTCTACCAATTTACACCTGCTGAGATTCTGCCTGCTTATGATGACACTCATGGGAAAAAATGGTAGGCCATCATTTTGGTTTGGGATATAGTTTGCCATATACACAAGCTGCAACTTGGAAGAGCTATGTGGCACTAACATCTCATATGGAATGTTTGTTTTTCCTTCACAATCTCTTTGTTCAAATAAGGTGGGAATGATTCATAATAAGGTACCTATACCTTCCAAAAATTTACAGAACGATACTTAGTAAATCTCTCATTCAAGCTTCACTTCAGCAACGAAAGTACTTCTTTAGCAGGAAGAAAGATAAGTTTTGATACAGTGCTTTCTTAAAAATTCTGAGTGAATAAAGTAGTCTCGAGCGAAAGTTTCTAGTATGGATTACCTATAAAAAGAATAAAGGAGATGAACATTGAAGGTTTTTCATGGCTGTAAACAAATAATTTGTGAGCACACTGCACTCAGACCACAAATAGAACCAAGAATTAGAAGTGCCCCTAGCTGACCAGCATATACATATATCATTGGTCTGGTGTAATGAAGATTACCTGATAAAGATCACAATATGACAGTTTTCCTTTTGCACTGGCTGCTGAACAGCCAGAAACTGTTTTCTGCGGCCAGCCAACTATTGATCCAGCTTCCTCCTGTCAGTGATGCAGTTAATGGGAATTCCACAGGCAAATAAAAGCTACATTTTGTCTTCATTTTCATCTGAAATATGAGCTGGTCCTTTGTACTCTAGACAGTCATTTATTACTCATTTTCCTTTATTGATGTTTATGAGCTGAAGCATAAAATGACTCTCAAATGTAGTTTAATTGAGGCAGCAGTTGACACTGTGACCATGATTACTGCTGCACCATCAGCTGCATTAAGTCCATGAATCAAGGTTTGCTTTTCATTGGTCTTTGAGGCAGCATACGGTAGAAAGTATCCGTAAAATGCAACTGTGCTGTAGCTGAAGAAATATGTCGATTTGTCTTCATAGGTACTGAGGGAGAAAAAAAGTGCCCAAAGTCCTTAACAAACAGCAACAGAGCAGTAAAGTGTTTCTTATTACTTTACCTTCAGAAGCTCTTTCCCCCCATGACTGCCTTAAAAGTTATTTTAAAGTCTTTCTAATATGCTTTTTAATTTTTTAAAAGAAAATTGAATTATTAGCCCTGAAATGAGTCGGAGGAAGAGCTGCCGTGCACAGCAACAGGGGAAGCCAAGGCATTCAATTCATTTGTAAAATGGTAAGGACAATCAATACTGTGGGGAAGTATTTTTTATATGCAGTTATTAACTCATAAGCTACAGTATATCTCATCTCATTTCAACAACAGCTGAGGTCTCCATTTTCCCCTGGAGACTCCTGCAGGTCCCATTATGAGAATCATAAATAATATGTGCTAATGAGATATGAATTGATTATGTTGGAAAAGCTGACATTTTCATCCATCATTCTAAATGATGTTTAACAATGGATTACCAGCCAGTAATTCCTCTGATATGAGATTAAATAAAATAGCAGGCTGTTTCAGCAGGCTAGCTCAAGGAGATGGCAATAAATCTGCTCAATTACTGTATTACCAATCCGTTTTTCACTGCTAAGGATATTATTATTTCATTTAGACTTGTTCATGCATCATAGATTATTTTATTTCAGTCAGTCAATGAGAGAAACTGCAGTATTTTATTCACTGAGCTGAAAAGAACTGGGCTTTGATAGAGTACAGTATATGCAGCTCAGTAGGCCTCAAGCTGATAGAAGAAAAGCTACCAAGCTCTTTATAGGACTGAAAATACATTGTGAAATCCAGAATTTAGAACGAAGCATTTTGTTTTCAACCTAATTTACTTTACTTATCTGAAAAGTCTCAACCGAAGGATACTGCCTAAGAAACTGATCAATTGAAACAAAATTATTGGATCCTCTAAGATGATTTGTACTTCACCTCAGTCCTGTAGTATATTGAGAATTAGATCATTCAGACTATCCTTTGGCCTGGCAAATTAGATTGCAAATAACTGTAATACAAATGGTGTCTCATGACACCATTCCCCCATCCCCCACCCCCACTTCCTGCTAAGAGAAAAACAAAGCATGCAAAGTTTATTAATGAATGCTTAACATAGAAAGTACATGCCTTTGCCATCTGAACCTTCCTATGTCATAATAACGTTAGCTTTTCTGCAACAAAACTTTGTACATAACACGTTGTCCATACTACTTTAGAATGATTTATAACTGGCCTTTATTTATAGTGATGTAAGGGGAAAGTCAGGTGCCAAATGCTGAGCTACTTGACTGAGCTCTGGGGAGGGAGGCAGAGATGGCGGAACTAGGAGTGCAGCGGTCCAGCAGCACCCCCAGTTTTGTGCGAGGTTCTGCCTGCTGTGCTGCGTCCCGGGTCCTGGCGCTGCCAGCCTAGCGTCCGGGGCTCTGCTCCTTGCTCCGCACTTGGAGTTCTGTCTGACTCCTGCCTGCAGGACCTGTGCCCAGAGGTCTGTTCATTTCCAAAGGGGAAAAAGGAGGAGGAGCAGCTCCTTCAACCTCAGCAAATAACTTTCTAAAAGCCTCCCCCAAAAATGGCTTTGCCACAAAAAGCTGGGGCATTCCACACCAGGGAAAACACATCCTTTGGATAACACCTCCTACCAAATCTTGTTCCCCACTCTGCTCAGCTCAGCCATGCCCATTCCACAGCCCAGGGCCCATCCGTAAAGGAGGAGGTACCAAGAGGGGTAGGATTTTCCTCCAAGCCAAAAGCACCAGATAACTTGTGTTCTAGATTTACAGTGTTTGTACCATTTATACAATATTTAGATGAGGAAGAGAAATTAATGGGTGTGACAAATTTGATTCCTCCTCCCTTATTTTGTCACTCTGGAGGCTCATTCAGTGGTACAATATGAGGCCAACTGGAGGCAATATGAGGCATTCATTGGTACAAGATGAGGCGAGTGCTGAGAAAAGGACATCCACCAGAAAATCTGCCAGCAACAGGTGTGAAGCAGAAGTTGCCTGCCCTTGTACTTCTCCCATCCCCATAGGTGCTGGAACTAGGGTTGCTACCTCAACCCCTGGCTTGAAATGGTTTCTATGACATTCAGGGTTTACAATTTGGTTCAATGGCTCACAGCATCTCCCCTATAAAAATTGTTCCAACACCCCGAGAAGCTGCTATCCAAGCTTTGCCTGATAGGAGCAATGTCAGCACACTCTGGGCCACAGATGAGGGGTGCCAGGGGTTAAAGGTTTTGGTCTGCTTGTTTATGTATGTACAAACCCTGCCTCACTGATAGCCCAGAGGCACAGCTCCCAGTGTATGTTATTTCTTTTCTTGTGAGTTTGTGTGCCTGGATCTAGAATATGATTTTGTGTTTAACCATTCGAGGGGTGTTTGTGCTACTTTCTCAGTTTGGCTTTGTTGGCTGGATTTTCAAGAGAGTACGACATATTGAACCATGGACATCCCAAAGGGAGCTACTGGATGCTTGCTGAGTGCTGGTTAAAATATGGCCCTTATTTAGGTGCCTAAATGGGAGCTTAGCTCTTTTGAAAAATCTAGACCTACTGTCTACAGTGCAAGCTCTGACTGCAGCATACGGAGGCATTCCTGTGCCAGGTTTAATCTAGCAAACCTGGCTAACAATAGCAGTGTAGACTTGCTGGCATTGGTTTAAACACTGGCTAGCAACCAGAGATCATACCTAGGGCCCCTGAGGGTATGACTGTTTTGCATTTGGGAGATATCAGCTCAAGCTAATGTGCTCTGAATAGCCATGTGAACATTGAGACGTGGGCTAGCACACTCAGGGGGCTGGGCAGGCTTGGATTTAGGTGGCTAAGCCACTGCCTGCATTGCAGAATCCAGCATGCTAGCCAGAGAAGAGCTAGTGTAAATCTACCTACCTGCTCTGGGAATCACACCTCCCAGATGCTGTGCATAGATTGTTAGCCTATGTTGAAACTAGTGCCATCACATCTGCATTGCTGTTACCAATGCTTGCTAGCTACAAACACACAGTTCACTTGCAGGGTAAACATCTGTGTAGTAGGTGCTCAACATTTGAAAATCCACACCTGAAAAATTTTGACAATCTGGCCCTATATAGCTTCCTGCCAAAGGTGCTAAAACTTAGATATATTAACATTCAAAAAGTATTAGAATGCAGAAGATAATTCTGAAAATGGTTTGACAATTTTTTATGATGAGGGAATGTCTTGTTGCTGATTGTGTATATTCATTAATGATATTTTTATTGATGAATACTGACCTCATGATTACTAATGTGTCAGTGTCATTAAGTACCACGCATTTGAGAGATATGATAGGAAATTAATAATTGCTGCGATTAAGCTGTAAATACTCGTGGAATTGTAAAATCTCAGAATGCGGGGTTTTTACATTTCATTTAAATTTCATAAAATTCTAAACCTATGAAATTTCATGGATTTTATCTCAAAATTAGTATAATTTTTGATTGGCAGCAACTTCATTTGTACTTAGAAGCAACCTTATATTCAACCAAAAATATCCCATTGTGAACTTGTGTAGTTTGAAATTCAAAATTTTATTTGAACGTATTTGTTTGCCCATCACCATCTTGAATTTTCACAGATATCCGTGTAACATCAGATATATTTGCCAAAAGCAAAATATTCTGGGCCAAAATAGAATTATAAATATATTTTAACAAATTTTTAGGACCAATTTATATCACTTTCACACATCCCTACCTGTGATCATTTACAGAAGACTGAACACGTAGAGCTGTCATTAAGCAATAATATGTAATGAGGTGTGAGTTCATCTTGCAAAACAATAGACTCTGGTAAATTGTACTAATGACTACCTGCATCATTGCTGAATTATAATTTCTAGAACTATGGTAGGAAAATGGATCATAACATGTACTTTCCTTATTTGACAACTGTATAGGTTAGTTTTCAAAAATGCATGATATATCACAATAGAGCTGAGCAAAAATCTTCAGACAAATTGTTAATTCATTGAAAAATTCAGTTTTAGGTCAACTGCAACTATTTGTGATGATGATACAAATTCATTGGAGCCGGGATTTGAATCTGACTATCCCATGTGTGTGCTCTAACCACTGAGCTATAGAGTCAACCTTGCTCTCTCATCCAATGAATATTTAGTTATTTATACCCAATGAAACAGCCTCAACAAGAGAGATTGAAGCACTCACCTGCTAATAGAGATTGAAGCACTCACCTGCTAATAGCCCTGTGGTTAGGACACTTACCAGGGGCATGTGTGTGACCTGGCTTCAAGTCCCTGAAAACAGGTCTCATACATCCCATGTAATGCCTTAACCACTGAGGAATTTGTCATAACCAGCTGCATGGTGGTGGTGGGATGTCTCTCTCTGTTTTTTGTGTGAGTGGGCCTAGACACACAATTCCAGGAGATGGTTCACAGCTGAGAATCCCAGGTAGAGATTGGCACCTCTCTTCTGCGGTGCCTAACACCCAATCAGAGGGAGTTAGGTGCCTACCTGCGTTTGTGAATCTAGACCCTAAGCCCTACTATTTCCTCTGCATTTCACGTGTGGCTCGCAGCTCCCGTTCAGCTTGCTGGCTTCTGAGCATCTCCTTAGGCATCTAACTCATTGTATGGAAAGACCAGATGCCTAGTTTGCTACTAACTATTCCACTAGGCAGCAGGGTATCTGGGAGTTAAGTGTTGCAATGATGAGCATTGCAACACTTAAGCCCACTTTTTATGGATCTAACCCTTAGGTGCATTTGAAAATTTTGCCCATTGTCTCATCCTGCTTTGAATCGTAGTAATCTC
Organism: Dermatemys mawii; assembly: GCA_007922305.1. Taxonomy (NCBI): domain Eukaryota; kingdom Metazoa; phylum Chordata; order Testudines; family Dermatemydidae; genus Dermatemys; species Dermatemys mawii. The sequence continues at coordinate 35,914,286 of ML677334.1, read as the reverse complement.
TTTACTTTAATAATATACTGTGTCAGTGAGTTCCACAGGTTGTAAGGGTTGTATAAACAACATTTTCTGTTTTCAGTTTTAATTTTTTGATGCATTATAATTTCATTGTAGGACCCTTTGTATTAGAATAAAGGGTAAACTGGAACTTATTGTCCTTGTCTATACCATTTATTATTTTATATATTTCTATCATGTCAGCTCTTATTTAGCTAATGTAAAATTTTCAAAAGCACCTAAGTGACTTTATGGCCACAATAGGACAATGAGAAGAGGAAACTTTTTCCTACTGCAGTGGCTCTACTTTAAGTAATCCTTTAATGGCTTGTGTAGTGGTTAGATAACCCGGAGGAATTATTTAGCACCAATGACCTACAAAATGAAGCCTCATAATTTCTGGTGCACTGTTACTAGGGAAGCACTGAGATTGTATATTCATTTATGGAAGTTTCCTGCTACTTCTGCAATGAGAATTAAGAAAAGCGTACACATGGGTCTTCTCAGAAGATTTTAATATGTTCTGCTGGAGGTCTGGAAGCTTTTAAGTTACTGATGGCATCTATCATGGTAAAGGTATAATTTTAAAATATACATAGTTGACTATAATTTCAAAGTGATCCTCAACCTGTGCTTTGAAATTGCAGCAGCAATTTTTTGTGGGCAGTATTTTTTGGACACACTAACTGCATAGGGACACACAAAGCAGGTAGAAAGTTGGCATGTACTAACTCAGTTTGCATACACAAATTGTAATTCATGTGCATGCCTAAAATCCTCCATGACAAATTGACTGTGAAAAGCAACTCTCACAATTTTTCATGGTTGCTTTTTGGAAAATTTGCACTGACTTGTTTACACATGTAGAAAAAATACCACTAGTAATATCCTTAATTTTAAATTACAGATTACTATTGGCCCCTCATTGTGACGATTTGATCTAAAATCTACTCCAGAGCTGAGCTTCCTCAATGGGAGTGCTGAGGTTGAAGGGCTTTTTTATATTGTAACAAGCGTGTTTCTGAAACAGTGCAATAAATTAATGAAATCAAAACTGTTATGAAGGTGTTACAGCTGGGTGCCAAGAAGCAAACATGTACAATATGAGGCAGATAAAACAAAATCAATGACAGGGTTTTGGAGATTAAAAATAAATCCAATAATTCCATAGTAAATAAGGGTAATGGTAGCTATAAAGAGTATTTTAGATGGCAGTATTATCTGGAATATCCTTCAAGTATTTCCCAGCTGCCTTAACAGTCATACTTACAGGAATCTTAAATGATATTTTTGATGATAATTTAAGCACTTAAGGCTTGATCCTGCAAGGTGCTGAGTGCCCATCAAACAACTAGCAAACCACAAGTTCTTATGGTTTAGATACAAAATGTATTTTTAGTGATGTTTCATTATGAAATTTACAGAAATGCAGCTTGTGAGCCCATACAGATCACAAGAAGAAAAAAGAATATTAAAAAACTTTTTAGAATCAGTCATGTCCAAATTGTGCAGTTCTTACTCATGTTGGTGAATACTTAATCACCATATTGAGCTACACACAAGCACATAAGAACATGCCAGTGTATGAGCTGCACAATCAGGCCCCAAGTCTTGCTTAGCTCTTGGGAGGTATCAATGGTAATACTTTGTGTCATCTGCCTTTCCGTACATCAGAAAAATGTTTACCAATTAACCCCTTCTCCTGCTCTCACACCCTTTTCAAGGAAGCACTCAGCATCTTGCAGGAGCAGGCCCTTAACTAGATGGGTGCAAGAATAAATCAGATAGTTAAACATCTGCTTTACATTGGTATTAATGTTTATTTTGACTAATAGCTAGAGACTTAATATGGATGTATACACAAAATAACTCAAACCTTTACCTAACTCAATGGATGATTTACTACATTGTTTGCAAAATGAGACATAGGAATTTCAGTCAAATCCAAACCCCCATTTTCTTCCCAGATGATGTCCTATCTTTTCCCAGTTTCTTGTCTTTCCCCCACTACACCCGAAATCCAGCAAATCAATTCTTCCCCTGCAAAAAATCCACACTATTCTAACTCCCCCAAAATACCCCTCAGTCTAATACTCTGGCCCAACCCCCTCCAAGCCCATCAATACCTCCACCATCTCCCTGGCACACAATGTCTCAGCACACAGTGCTTCTTCCCTGAACCACATGGAATCTCTTCTAGGGGGCTCTTTTACCTGGCAGCTGTTCCTTACAGCCGCAGCAATGGTGGCAGTAACATTCAGCCTCTGCTGGCAATATTGGCTGTAGACAGGTTCTGCTGCATCCTCTCACTGCAGAATAGTTCTTCAGGTGAGGAATCTGATGTTGGGATGAGTGATCAGTTGGGGAATAGATCCTTTCTGGTCCCAGAGTTGGGCAATTGAACGAGGAAGTGGATCTCTTGCAGTTCTTCTGTATGTGACATGGGGGAAAAAGTGGGCATCTGTGGATGGTGTCGGGGATGGCGGACAGAGAAAGGGCAAAGAGAATGAGAATCAGCTGAGTTTCAATGGTGGGATTGGGGCATCAGTCTCTTCCCCCACCCACCTCATCAGTCTGTCAGCTGGGTATGAGCCGCCTAGTCACCAGAAGAGTCTGGCAGACTGTGGCAGTTACAGGATGCTGACTGAGCTTTGTGTTTTGTCACCTCTCCCTACCTCTGTTACACTTCTGGAATGACTAGCAAGGTCTGAGGGGTACAGGAGCTGGTTGATATTTTCCACAGTGTGCACTTGTTTGGTATCAGCACAGATGAAGTGCACATGAAGGGAGTGTCTCTTGCAGCAGCTGCTCCAGCAATGTTGCAGTCAACCGAGGTTTGGCCTCTGCCTTAGTAGTGGCAGCCCTGTCCTCAACAAGTGCTGAACATTTTAGAAAGCAGAGCCAGCTTTAACATCTTAGAAAGTGCAAAAAGTTCTAGATGCTGCCCAGTCCCAATGTTTATTGACTTCTATGCACTGTGCTCACCCCGTTATAAACAGGACTGAGGGGAAGGCTAGTGGCAAGATTATTGGGGATACATTCCACACATCAGTCCCAGCTATTTGGTCCTTTTAACCTGCAGTTGGTTTGTTTGTGGACAGGGGCTCAGTCTCTAGATGATCTAATAATCTATAAATCCATTTATGCTGTTTTACATTTTCAAAGCTATATTTACATCAAAAAAGAGCTAGAAGTGCCAGTGGAGATGCACCAGAATTTTACTGGTGCATCTGAGAATAGAAGTTGGTGCTTTAGTTGGAAGGAAAAGAAAAAGAAATGTTCCTGGTCTTGATAGTTTGGTCCTGCTGCAGGACCATCTTATATTATTTAAGTTTTATGAGATTTTAAAGGTTCTCACTAATTGTCCCTGTTGAAATATTAGCAATATGCTTATTTTGTGTTGTTTTTCCTCTCCAGCAAAGTTCAGACTGATACAAATTAAGTCTACCCATAGCAATTAGCGTTTAACATCAGAAAGAAAGTGCCATAGTTTTTTCTCCCTGGTAGAAGTGTTAGAGAAGAGACCCAGATGTTGCTCTCCTTCTTCTTCAGGTCTTAATTAAAAACAAACCCAAACTTTTCTGTCATTGGCTAACTGAGAATGAAAGAGAGGACTTATTTTCTTTCTCTTTCATAATCAAAAATTGTTTCCAGATCGCTTAATAGGGAGATCACAAAAAGCTCATTCAGTTTCAGCCAATGCTGAAAATAACTGCATAAGGATAGATCCTTTACTTTCCCTTTCTTTCATCAGCAGAACAGTAGCATTAGGGCATGACAGCCAACACGTGTATTTGACACTGTTGTAAACTCATGTCTTCCTTTTACAGCTGTTTCTGTAAACACATATGAATAATAGTTCTCTTGTGCCTTGTGCCGAACAAGAGCTGCTTTTCTTGGAGACTGGCCAGCTACTAATGGGAATGCACTATGTGTGCATGTATGTGCACTGTGTGCCCTCGGCTAACCCCAAGGCTAGATCTGATGGTTGTTCTCCTCTCCCTCAGGGCATTCACACAGTTAATGACTTTTCCTTATGAGAGGCAAGGGAAGATTTCATTCAGTGTTTTGGGCGGGTGGGATAAATTGCGCAGTGTCAGTGACATAGGACTCTTGGTAGTGTTAACATGGTTTAGAGCCACTTCTAGGTAACATTCAGACCTAGAAAAGTTTGACTTGTTTGAAATTCCTCTCAAAGCACCAAAGAAGGAAAAAAATCCATTTGCTCCATCTAGTTAACACTGCTGGTCCTTCTTCCCCCTCTCCCCCCATTACTGCAACGTTATAGAATGAAATGCTGCAAAAAGGGCTAATTTAGGAGCAAATCCACCCTAAAAAGTAAAAATCAATCTCTCTCCTCACAGAGAAAGGCCAAGGGAATAGAATGCTGGAGATCATGGGTATTTTGCTACTAGTTTTTGACATACATTCTGGGCGAAAAGATCAATGGTTTTCTCTTGGGAATAAAAGATTGCAAGGTCCAAATAGCCAGAAGTTTGTATGTCTATTTACCTAAAGGCAAGCAGCACAGGAGTCAGCAATGAACACCTTTTCCCTGACAATAAGTGACAAGTAGCCCATTGTACTGCAGTGTTGCCATGGTTTAACTCCTTCTTCCAGGATGGGAGGGGGGAGACTTAGCAATTGTTAGGGGGAGACAGAGTAAAGGAGCTGAATAAGATACCTTCTGCATAGTCAACCCTAATTTGACCCTAGAAGCTGTAACTATATACAGTTTGGGGGTACTAGGGAGCGCAAAATATATTAAGTCTTAGATCCAGTCATTTCAGGGTTCTTCATGGACCCACAAGGAGACTGGGTGTTTTGCTAACCCTATCTATAGTATTATTTATTACTGTAGAACTTGGGGCCCTCATCGTGAACCAGGGTGCTTTTTCTGGAATTCCTCCCTTTCCTCTTCCTACTCACCCCTTCTTGTCAGGGATTGTGTCAACACACCAGATATCTCTAAAATTACTATTCTTCTATTGCTACCATTTAGAGGCAGTGCTTTCAAGAAAGATGTAAAAGTCAAAGCAAACCTCTGTCGGTTTCAGGTGCAAGCTGGGAATGGCCAGATAGTGTGGTTTCTCCTCCCTGATGTATGTGTATGCAAGCACTTCCAGCTCATATACTTGTGTCACTCAGATACTTTCTGGGTGCAGTGTTCTGTCCCATCTAGTGGCACCGAGACCACTTAGTGAGAGAGATAAAATGAGTCTGCTCTACAGCCTTAGTTAAGGCTTTTGGCTCATGCACTAAGCTCCAGAGGTTCCCCAGTTTGATCCTGATCGCCGATGACCGGGGTCTGTTGGTGTCACACTTGCGTATCTTACAATTATTCATTCATGTGATTTTGAAATTCACTTTCACAAACATTCATTCTATTTTATTCAGGTTTTTTCTGTATATAGGTTTCTATACTGTGCTTATCACCATCCTATCTGAGCATCTTCCAGTAATGCATTAAGCACATCCATCACATGTTGTTTGTTCATGTACTGTGAAGTGTCTTGTTTTGATAATGTCTCTTTCTCTTTTAGATATACCTATGGCTATATATTTATGTTAGAGAAGGCAACATCAAAGAAATATGCTTTACACTTGGAGTGGCTGATGGGGATGGGTTGTGATGGTCCTTAGTTTCTGGAGGAGTTCATTCCATGGTCTAAGGCCAGCCCTGTAGAAAGTTCTCTTTCATGCTCAGACAAACTCTTCTCCTACTGTCGTGAGTCAGGTAGCCTGTGTTGCTGAGGAGATGTGTTGCTGCATTCTGAACTAGCTGGAATTTCCTAAGTGCTAAAGGCATCATGTCCATGAATGGCTGTAATCCAGAGCTGTGATAAAGGCATGAGTAACTGAGGCTGGGTCTTCTTCCACCAGAATGGGACAGCATTTCCTAGCCAAGCAGAGATGGTAGAAAACATTGCTCGCAGAGGCTGCTGTGTGAGAGCTTTGTATTAGTTGTGTATCTTCAACCAATGGAAACTGCAAGCTCCTCAAAATACTTTCCTCTGGCCACCAGCATCACCTTACCTCTGCCCAGGTTCAGCTTCAGTATAACTCAACTCTAAGAATAACTATGTCAAGCCAGGCCGAGGCTTAGGGAGACTCTGTGTTTTGACACTAAAAAGTAAAAGCCTAGTTTGTCAAGGACTTAAGACAGGCAGAGAGATCTACACAGTAAATAAAGAATCACTGTTATATGTACTACAGGAAAAACCTCTTTTCTCTGTTGTGAAGGACACTATAACTGTTATCCAGGAAACCCATTTTGGTTTGATAGATTTAGAACTTGTGTACTAATTTCTCAACACACATTTTGGGAAAACATATAATCTTTTATACCCACTTTGATCACTGATATTGCAACCAGCTGTTCTCTAGTTTCCATCAGCTATGCTGTGGTCCTCATTGCTTCTACCAGGATCCAGTTATAGTCAGCAATGTTGCCACTATTACAGACACATTCTGTAAGCACATTGTCTCTTCCTAGCAGGTCAAATCAGATAAAAGTAGCAAGACTGGGACAAATGTTACATCTACTGCGGTGTGGAAGCAATTCTTCTTGGAGTCAGAGAATGTTATAACAGTGAGTACTTACCATTGCAAGTAATTAGCAAAATCAGGATAATCAGTTAACCTCAAATCGCTTAAATTTTGTATTAAATAAAATAAAAAAGTTCTAGGTGACCATGACTTGTATGAGGTTCAGCAGCTCATAGGAAAACTTTCCCTAGTACATCCAAGTCTAATCCAACATCAGTGTGCGTGAGACTGGTGTTTAGAGCTACAGAATCCAACTGCAGTAGGAAGGCCACAACTAACCACTGTTCAGGTGATTGAGAATAAAAATGTTTTTGGTGCTAGTCATCCTACAGTTCAAAATATCATCATAGAAACTGCTTAAAATAGGAACCTGTCTACGTTAGCAATCTCTGCCACTTTAACTATATTAGCATAGTCTGGATGCAGTTATATTGGCATAAAGTTGCTTTATACAGTATAGTTATAAGTTACAGTATGTTCCATATATCTCTGCTGCATGATAATGGAAATGACTATGCTGGTATAACACATCTTTATACTGTGCAACTGTGGACAGACTAGGGTTGTACCAGTATCACTATTTTGGTTAAAAATCCCACTTGTAACAGTTATACCAGCAAAACGTGCATGTGTAGACCAGGCCAAGAGTTGCTCTGCCATTTTGAACACTAAAAATGTTTTTCTTCATTCTGACCAAAAGAATCTGTCAACATTTAAGTCACTCTTAAACATGCCCACCCTTAGGCTGTGTGCTCCTAATTCACTACCCCAAATTCCATTACAGCACATCACAATATTTCATCCCAAAAAACGTATAGACAAATTCTTGTGCCATCCTCTTATAGAGCTAGGAAGGAAGAAATACTGGCCAAACAACATAAATATGCCGGAAATTAGTGTCATCCATTTTACAATTGAAGTCTGGACCAGCAAACTATGCTGATGTACCTTTGACAGTTCATTAGGCATTGCAAGAAGCAGGTGGTGGCAGAAGTGTGCTGGTTGAGTACAAGCAGATACTAGGATATCTAGTTTCTCTGTTTCGATGAAAGTCATACAACCTTGCTAAGTTCATTCAAATAATTTGAAAGCCTTCAATATATCTTTATATATGACTTTACTATCACATTGTACCTTCATTTTAAATACGTTGTTGGTGAACTGTATGGATATTGCTACAGAGGGAGCTGTGCCCTTAAATGTATAGAAAGACATTCATTAGCTCCGCTCAAGCTAGTGGCTAAAAATAGCAGTGTAGCATGGGTGGCAGGTCAATCACCCAAGTATGAACCCAGGGTGTCTGGGTGCATTTGTACTCAGGTGCAGGGCCGGCTCCAGGCACTAGCCAAGGAAGCGCATGCGTGGGACAGCACATTGTAAGGGGCAGCATTCTGGTGAGCCTGGGGGGAGTAATTTCCTCTCTCCCCCCTCTTTTTTTTTGCTCCGACAGTTCAGGCAGCTTTTTTTTTTTTTTTGGTTGGGGCTGCAGAAAGGGTAGAGCCAGCCCTGCTCAGGTGTACTCAGGCATGTCTGTCTACCTGAGTTGGGAAGCATGTGACCAGCTGCTCTGTAGACATATCTAAGAGTTGTTCAGTCCCCAGCTCTGACTTTTGCCTGATTTCCTCCCAGCTTAAGGGAAATTCTGGGATTTGTAGTCCCAGGAATTGCATGACTATAGATTATATGAAAGAATGATGGGTGTCACAACAGACAACTATAAATTATCTCCCTTTCCTCACAACTTGAAGAGATCTAGTGGTAGGGTTCTCCAATGACCCAAGTCTGGGCAAAAGAGCTTTGGTGGAGCTCCCATCTGAGTGGAAACAGCAAAGCAAATATCTAATTCTGAAGTGCCTAGCCACTTGTTTAAGACCTCAGAGCTGAGCTATATTTGAGACTTCTAGGAAGTAGTTTAGGATTCAGAAGTGTATTAACTTCTTCACAGGAATCAGAAAAAGACATGGTCCTTCTCCAATAGCTCACCAGCTAAATTGTAGTTGTAGCGCAACAAGAGAGGGAGACAAACAGTAGGAAAGGAATGAGCAGAGTTCATTTTGGGTGTCTTGTGTCCCAATATGTGCACAGATGGAACAGTTCCCAATTCACCCCCACCCAGGGTAAACACAATCTGGCCCATAAACCAGTGAATATTATTGACTTATTGCGGGTATCACACATGAAGGGATCAGGCCCTAAATTGCTGTCTAAAGTGGTTCTGCCCTCAGAAATAAACAGTTTTTAAAATAATGTTTGATATAGTTCCTTTTGTACACAAGAAATAATACAGTCAGGCATGAGGCAAATATATTACATTTGCCTTATTGAATTTATTTTAAGTGTACACCATGTATACTTTATCTCTCTGCGGCAATAAAAAATCCCATTACATACAAACAACTCCCCCCGCCACCAAATACAATTACTTGAAATGCAGATACTAGGCCCTATGCACATTTTTATTGAATAAACTGGCAGAAAAGAGCCAGAAGGGAACACCAGTTGGTGATTCTAACTTCCATCCTGCTAAATCTGGAAAACACTGGAGTCCATAAGTAGTGAAATTCTCATTATCGTTTCCGGTAAGATAATATGCTGTTGTGGGACCTGTGAATAAGCTTTTCATTGTGTGCACTACCACTTAAAAATGTGAGAGTTGAGTTGGATGTAGCTAAAGGAGCCTTGAAGATCAGAACAATGCAAGTACTGATATTGCTTATCTTGTATATTTTATTTGCTTGATCCCTTAAGCTGTCTGATCTTTTATTTTATTCAGCAGTGGGAACCTCTGTCTCTCTTTCCCCCAGATAGGAATTTGAAAAAAATAATGGCAATTCAGCATTGTACATAACCAAAAATTATCATTCACTTGTAAACTGCAAACTTGTCAACTGTGGTTCAAAGTTAAATAAATGTATTAATCATGGTGAGGTCTGTCTGTAGCTGATTGTAACATTAAAATGTAGCACTAGATCCAGGAAGAAATAAAGGTGCATTCAGACTACATTATGCCCTTTATCTCACTTTCATGTAAACGGAAGTGGGTCATAACTAAGGTCAAACTCAAGGTCAAGATGGGGGTCAGTGGTGAAGCTCTGATGAGGCTAGTTCTTATTGTAACTTCATTCAGTCTAACTGGCCTGTGGATAAATAGAGTTCTTCAGTTGCTAGCCCAACCAGTTTTTTCACTTCACAATCAACAGACAAGCACAAGCAATTTACTGCTGTGATCATTTCAGAGATATGCTCCAAAAGGCACAACACAAATATAGAGTTCAAGTAAAAAAAAAACTTTCACTACAAAAAAATTAACTGCCTTTGCTAGACAATTGCTTTACCAAATTAGAAGTGCCTTATTAAAATTAATGCATATATAAATGAGATAATTTAGTAGCTTGGTAGCTCAGGAATTAAAATGTTTTCTTAATATATTCAGTGCTGGGTTGTCTAGGTATTTAATGTTTAGCAATTTGATAAGTTATGAATTTATTACAAGCTACTAATTCACTATTAACTATCATGTGTGTTTAGTACTGGGTTCTTTTGCACTACCTACACTCTGGCATTAAGAGGCCAATCCTACTGCTTCTAAAACTGATGAGAAAACTTCCATTGATATCAGTGAGTGCAGAATGTAGTACAAAATTGTAATTCTGTATTTTTTCTTCCATGAAGTATAATAATGTGAATCATGTCAGAACTGCCATTTAAAAAAAGTGTAATTCAGTGACAATAAGATCTACACTGTGTGCATATTATAAAATCAAAATCTGACTTTTGGCAATAACACACTCAAGCTATTTTCCTAAAATAAAATAGGGAGAAAACGTTGAATCATTTTAAATAATATAATCCAATCTAGTCAATTCCGTATTTTACTATGTGAAATTAAAAACCGTGGCAAATAATGTTCTATTTAAACAAGTCTCAGAAGCAGGCAAGTAATGACAAAGGTATTGTTTGGAGCTGAAAGCTTGTATTGCTGCAAATTTGACTTTAGGTAAGTTCAATAATTATAACAGTGCCCAGCACTGCCTCTATAATTAAGGATCTGACGGCATTTCCAATCTTTTAAAGAGGTTTAGAACACGACTTTTCTAAATTGCATCAAGGTGAAATTTGGTAGACATGTTTTCAACATAAAGACATGAGTTCTAACATTTAAAAATTGCTTAAATCTATCGTTTAGTGTTAGTTTAAAAGCGAAGTGTTTTAGTAATGTCAGTCACTTTTTTGGTCCTTCATGTAATTCATGAAAAAATGTTTTATTTAAGACATTTTTGCCAGCATTTAGGTGAAGTTCATCCCTGTGCAGAGGATGAACAAAGCTCACTATTTAAGTCCCACCTGACTTAAGCCCTTGAAAGAGAAATTGTGCTGGAACTCCAGTAGTGCATGACCCATGAGGGGCATAGACCTTATGCTGGCACCATTTACAAGAGTGAATTTCACATTTCATCCTATTTGAATAGCTGGTGTAAGTTGCTGGTTTTATTCTATTTTTAACAAAGTTTCACATTTGGCAATATATGCCTTCCTTACAACTTATGGCTTGTTATTGTGTCAGCTAGCACTGCGTCCTTAGGGCTGGCTATGAAGCAAATCTGGCCCAAACTTTGCTGAGGTGCAAACTGAGGTGCAAGCTGTGTGGATCCCATAGATAAACTCAACAGAAATCTGCCCTGACTGACAGCCCTCCTTCTCTTAGCAAAACGGAAGAATTTGGTCTAAATCATGGAAAGTGGTTTGAATACAGTGCTCATGATGAGATGACAAATTCATAAAAGACAGGAAACTCAGGGCTAAGATTCCTGTTGCAACTTTAATTCTACCCACTGGATTATATGTACTAACTAAAGAAAAACATATGCACCTTCCTGAAGCCTGCAAGACTTAGGACACACATGCTGGGTTAGCCTGTTTAGAGAAAACAGTGGTCTGGTGTGCAAAGTCAAAAAGGTATCTCATAAAATTCCCACTTCAGGAAGTTGCTGAAGTTCTTTGAGACTGTGCATAGAGCTTATATATAGATGAGTAGCTACTCACCTCGCTCACATGGCTCCTCCAATGCTAGATTCTTTCCTCTCTCTCTCTCCTCCAGGATCAGGGCTCCTCAGGCCATGTTGCTCGAGTACTACCAGTTTACACAACTCCAATAAGGAAGTGTCCACCATTTTCCCTTGATACTTAAACTTGGTCCGTGACCAGCTGGGCATTCATTTGTTTAGTTTTAGGATTAGATCGTTGCTGAATATTCAGGCAACTCTTTACAACAAATACTGATTGTCAATTTTGTGCAATTTTTTTTTCTAAAAACCAAAACGGTGAAGTTCACCTTTCTCTTACTGGACTTTTTAAATTAACCCTAAACCCTGGAAAGTCCTCTCTGTGATAGTGACAAAGAGTCCTGCGGCACCTTAAAGACTAACTAAAAGTATTAAAGCATAAGCTTTCGTGGGCTAATACCCACTTC
>ML677334.1:35898300-35901873 GCA_007922305.1 Dermatemys mawii | reverse complement strand
GAAGTGGGTATTAGCCCACGAAAGCTTATGCTTTAACACTTTTAGTTAGTCTTTAAGGTGCCGCAGGACTCTTTGTCACTTCTGCAATTCCAGACTAACACGGCTACCCCTCTGATTCTCTCTGTGATACACTCTGGGGCCATGATCTCCCCCTTTGTCATTAGATTTCATAGTTTTTACAGCTTCCTTGTTCTGCCATGTATATGTTTTCTGCTCTCAGTCGTTCTCTGCAGCTGATCAGCATTGTTCAGTAAGATTGTACAGATAATAGCAGTTTAATTGTTTCTGTTTTTAATTCCAGTCTTTGCTATATTATTTTGCCCTTATTAATACACACATTTTTTTTTCCCTTTTGGACATGTGACTCAGCCTTGTTCAGAGTTCATGCTTTTGTGCACATATACTGCACGAGCACCTATCATTTATCCCACTGAATGTCCGGCAAGGGTCAATGAAAAACCTACTGGGGGCTCATTTCTGCAAGGGACAGGGTTCTTTCTGAGAGATAGTGAGTGCCCCTTCCCCATATCAGCAGTCAGAGGGAATAGCATCCACAGAGTCATTACTCATTACTCCTCCTCCCATGAAGGTGTGCAGGGCAGAGAATGAAACTACTTTTTTTTCCCAGGATTTTATTGCTAGTATAGAAGCTGTGCCTCCAGATCTACCATATGCTGGCCAGCACAGCTGAGTCAGCTGAGTCTTACCCCCATTATCACAAAGTTCAAATTAGGTACCCAGCAGGGCAGGTGCAACCACTAGGCGAACTAGGTGGCCGCCTAGGGCATGAAGTGGTTGAGGACACCAAAAAGTGGTGCCCAAAATATTTTTTACACAGTGGAGCACAAAGGGCTGCCACTGCTCCCTACATCCCGGCTCCAGAGGGGCCACCCACGGCGCAGCCAGTCCCTCCCCCACATGGGAGCAGCCAGTGGCAGAGGGAGAAAGGGTATCAAGGTACATTTACAGCAATGGACCTACTTGTGTGCTTCACATTGGACATGTACTTAAGTACCCTGCTGAATCTGGGCCTGGGTACCAGGCTGGTGTAAGGATATTTCGCGCCCTAGGTGAAACTTCCACCTTGCGCTCCTCCTCCCCCTCTGCCCGGGAAGCCCTGAGGCAGCTCCCCGCCCTGCCCCCTCAACCTGGGGAACCCTGTGGCAGCTCCCCACCCAATCTCACCTCTGCTCCGCCTCTTCCCCCGGGTGCGCCGCGTTTCCCCTCCACCCACCTCCAGAGAAGCGGAGCAGCGGCGTGCTCAGGGGAAGAGGTGGAGCAGAGGTGAGCTTGGATGGGGAGCTGCCGCAGGGTTCCCCAGGCTGAGGGGGCAGGGCGGGGAGCTGCTGCAGGGCTCCCCGGGTGAAGGGGGAGTAGGGGCACAAGGTGGAAGTTTCACCTAGGGTGCAAAATATCCTTACACCAGCCCTGGTACCCAGGCCCAGTTTCAGTAGGGTACTTAAGTACATGTCCAATGTAAACCACACAAGTAGGTCCATTGCTGTAAATGTACCTTGATATGATTGTACTTGGCACCTGGTAGATCAGGGACATATAGTGGAGAAAAGGTTAAAGTCTATGTCTTGTATCCTCCAGAATGTGATGAGGGTGGTGGAGAAAAAGAGCAGGAGCAAGAGGGAATTGGTGATTGGTAAAAACAGATGTAGGGCTTGATCCTGTGGGACTTACTGAGGCTTGCGCTACACCTAAAACTTAGGTTAACTGAGCTAAATTGCTCAGGGCTGTGAAAAGTTTTGTGCCCTGTACAACATAGTTAGGTCAAGCTAACCCTCACTATACATGCAGGTATGTCAACAGTAGAATTCTTCCATCAACCTAGAGGGGATTACCTGCATCGATAATAAACCCCCTTCTGTCTACACCGGGGTGGGCAAACTATGGCCCTCGGGCTGGATCCGGCCTGCGGGCTCCTCCTAACCAGCCCTTGAGCTTTGTCTGGGGATGCTGCTCCGGCCCCTCATCTGCTGTCTCCCTCCCCTGCAGCTTCAGCACACCATGTGAGCCTCACTCTCGGGGGTGGGGCTGCACGACAGTGTGACTGGCACCGGAACAGACATGCTGTGTGCTCCAGTGGATCATCGCGGCAGCATGTCTGGCTCCTGTTCTGAGCGGTGGCATGTTAAGGGGGTCAGGGCTGGGGTAGGGGGTTGGATAAGGGGGAGAGGGTTTTGGGGGGAAGTCAGGGGATGGGTAATGGGGGCGTTGGATAGGGCATGGGAGTTCCAGGGGGCCTGTCAGGAGACAGATGTGTGGCTTGGGGGTGGGGCAGTCAGGGGACATGGAGCAGGGAAGTTGGCTGGGGAGTGGGGTCCTAGGGGTTGATTACGGAGCAGGAGGGTCTCTGGAGGGGGTGATCAGGAGACAAGAAGAAGGGGGCTTAGATAGGGGGTGGGATCTTGGGGGATTGGTTAGGGGCGGGGAATCTCTGGAGGGGGTAGTCAGGAGACAAGGAGTGGGGGGCTTAGGGAACAATTAGAGTGGATGAGTCTCCAGAGGGAGCGATCAAGGGACAAGGAGCGGGGGGAGGGTTGGATGGGTGGGGGGTTCTGATGGGGGCAGTCAGGGGGTGCAAAGTGGATGGAGGTTGAATGGGGGCAGGGCCAGGCTGTTTGGAGAGGCACACCCTTCCTACCTGGCCCTCCACACAATTTTGAAGCTCAATGTGGCCCTCAGGCCAAAAAGTTTGCCCACCTCTGGTCTACACAGGTGGCACAGCTGCATCTACAGTGGGGGTTAGCTATAGCATAGACTTACCCTGAGGCAAAATTCCCATTGATTTCAGTGTCAGACTTGACTCAGTTAGACCTACAAGCCTGAGCCCACTTAGTGCAAAGAGCTATTCTCCACAGCAGTGTTAAAAAAAAAAAGCTTGTGAACATGCACATTTATATACCGTATAGGGTTGCCAATTTTGGTTGGACATATTCCTGGAGATTTAGTCACATTACATAATCTCTAATTAAAGATTAATCTTTAATTCCTGGAGACTCCAGGCCAATCCTGGAGGGTTGGCATAGCAACCCTATTTATATATATATTAAACATAGATATGAAGTACTTAAAATGATGAAAGTTTAATAAAGCTTTGTGTGTACAGATACAGATTTATAAACTGTCTAAATGATCTGCAACCATCAGTCATTACTAAAAGCTAAAGAAACAACTATTTTGTTAAGTATTTTGGATTTGTTTGTAAATAGTCTAATAATCTTGCATTTACTACAATGACTCTTTACAAGGGTTTTAGTACTAGCATAGAAACCATTATTATTATAAAAGACATTTATAATTAACACTTTATGACAACATGATTTAAGAAAATAATATTCATTGTGTCTAAGCAGCTGTGAAAACAAATAAAATGGTAATGCTAATTAATTTATTGCATTAATGCAATTAATGTGAATTCAAAGAGCTGGCAGAAAATAATATGTTAGTGACTAATAACAGATTTTTTCAAAGAACTAAGACACATTTTAGGCTTTTAAATCTGTATTTGTCTCAACAGCTAAAAAGCATGAAAAGTAACCACTTTATTGATGAACATCTATG
>ML677334.1:35868300-35893300 GCA_007922305.1 Dermatemys mawii | reverse complement strand
ATCCAGCGTTTTTTCTTCATTGGTGTCCTCTTGAAGATGCTGAGCTTACTAAAATCTTAATATTAAACTATCAACATAACTACTTTATAATACACAGAAAATTAAGCATATATGAGAATGTAACTACCCACTCTGACATTGCAGCATTTTTTCATTCCAGACATGAAGGCAGGTTTGGAAAGTCACCATTTCAAAATGAAGTTACTGCAAGATATCTTACTAAATGTTGTAGGTTTACGTGACAAATTTGGTAATAGTGGTTAAGCAACAGTTGTGAGCTAGATCTGGCTTTCTAGATCCATGTGTGGCCTTGGGCAAGTCATGTTACCTCTGTGCCTCAGTTTCCCCCTCTGTAATATTAAGCCAACATTTAACCACAGACTCTTGCTAGGGTTAGTCAGTTAATATTTGTAAAATACTTTGAATATTGGTGCATAAATGTTAAGAAACAACAATTATATAAATGAAGAAAATGGGAATAGTCAAAATATGAACATTTTAGATAATTTTTAAAATTGAAGAATAAAAATGATGACTGAAAATAGGCTGTTCTACAGAGACAGCACATTACCGGCCAAAGAAAAGTATTATATTCCGGACCAATTGCCTGCAGGAATGATCTGTAAGTAATGTGTTCCCATTATTTATTCCATCAGAAAGGTCATGAACATACTCTAGAAACTTCAGTGTGATTCAACTCAGTTATAAAAATCAGACTCTTTCTAATGTATATTCTGTTGGAAGTAGAACTTTATTTATAAAGCCCATGAACCAGAGGCTTGCTTTATTTTTAATGACTGATTTCCTATAAGCATGCCCAAATCATCCATTAGAAGGTTGCAGATTTAAATTCTGAGCCCAACTTTCCTGGTGCAAAGTGAATGCAAAGCAGACAGATCACCCTTGCTGGCTCACAGTAGATATAGCATCAACATCACCACCTCCAGTGCAGATGGCATTGCAGCCAGGAGAGAACAAGTCTGTAGTGCTGCTGTGCTCTAGCAATTTCCATTTGACAACCCCTTGGAGCCATGGCTAGTTGGGTATAATTTAGAGCAGCCCTAAAATCAGGGAACCATATATGGCTCTCCTCTGTCAGATGTCTACAGTGGGGTGTAGTTAAGGATTGACACCTAAATCTGCAGCAGACTGACTTTTAGAAGAAAAAGAATTGTTTCTGGCATAAGCGTAAAAAATGTCCCCTAAGATTATCCAAATTAGAAGCTATCCTTCCAGTTCTATATTACACCATATATAGGCCAGAAACCAGAGAGTACCGTTATCTTGAATTTAGCCTACACTCTAGAAAACTTCTTCAATACAGAAAATTTCTCTAGTATATTTAGGACTCAACTATATGTAAATCTAGTGAAAGATTTCTGTGAAACAGTAGTTCTTTCAAAATCTTTAAAATCCAGTGCCATGTTCCCTCAGGCTTGGTCAACAAGAATTTATTCTGATAATGTAATAGTACTGTTTTGAGGCCTGATCCAAATCCTAGTTAAGTCAATGGAAAGACTCCTATTGACTTAAATCAACTTTAGATCTAGTGTTTCAGTGTTGTGCTGTGTTATCTCTTGGGATCCTGATGATGAGTTGTGTAGATGGAGATATGCTCTTATTATTAAACTGAGCAGTTCTTCTTTCTAGGTCACCTCTGTTCTCTCCAAGACTTTTGTTCCAACAAGGGCAAACTATTGTCTGCCAAATTGGCAATAATGGCCTTATGCGCAACAGAGCTAACAGTCAGATATTTAACATAGTTTTGTCTTTTGTAACAATAGAAAGGAAAAACAAACCCCACAAAGTCTCATTTCTATTGTAAATGCTCCAAAAAACTTTCCACTGAAAATAAAACACATAATCTTCCAGTAATAATGGCTCACCTATTTTGCATTGGAAATATATTACCAGTAGCATTGGGTGAATAAGTATGGAGAAACTAAGAACTGGCTTACACTTTTACCAAAATGTTGAGCTAATCCTGAATCATTATCACACTCTTCTGCATTTCCTATCCAGGGCCTAAGCGTTGAATTGCACAGTACCATCAGAGTGACTGTTCTTAATGTATTTCTGGCCCAAATACAAGCAAGAAATACTGAAAATCTTGTGAGACAGCTTATTGTTAAGACATGTAGAATCCACCTTTTCAAACTAGACAGGTTTGGACAGTTCAGATCTAATTCTATCTAAACTTTCCAATAATAATATGAACCAAGCCTTCTGTGGTTCACATATTATTAATATATAGGCCTGTTTTCGTTTCTCTAGTACAGTACCTTAACTAAGACCTAAGAATGTTCCATTTATAGCATATCAAAGTTTTCTGGAAGCCCATGAATTGGCAACATTTCTCACTTAAGACAAAACATGGATACAATCCCTACTTACTGTTAACCTTCTGACATGTGGCTGATGTATAGGACATGACACTGAATATGCTGAATGAACAGTTCTACTAGTTAGAGGCATCACCATTGGAAGGTGAGAATGAAATTGCTTCAAGGCTGTTTATGTAGATTATTTTCTTGATACTAGCAGATATGAGCACATAAAAGAAATTATTTTTATAATTTATTCCATACAATTAATTGAATACACTATGCATCACAAAATGCTTTGGAAATAAAACTATGCAATGTAAACCAATAAACACAACTGGAGCATAACCTTTCATGATGTTAAAATTAGTAATAAGTGTTGTAGCTACAAAGAAACTTTGGTACTTTGGTTTCAAATGGTTTAGGGTGTATGGGCTTGACTCTGATTTCACATAATTGAATTCACTGGAATTTCTCCTAATTTTCACTTGTGTAAATTAAAATAGGTATTTCTGTTGTAGGGGGAAATATATTTGCTCCATAATGCCATCCTTCCATAATGTTGGCAGGTAAACCTTGGAACAGTGTATAGATTTATGTCAAGATTAGGAATCATCTCAGTAAAAAGTATAAAATATTAGCTGATAGTGAACTATGTGAGACAATGCAATGCTGCTACCTAAGTAAGCAATTATTTTAAAATCAATGTTTTTGTTTGATCACTTGCCAATGTGGATAGGTGAAATAGATAATTTTTTATCGTCATATCATTAGGGGTCTGGCAAATGCCAAAGTTGGTACAAGACATTTATGGGCATGCTGGACAATAAGAAATATCAGTAACAATGAACCCAATCCTGTATTGCAAATAGCTAGTCTGGAGAACTACTCCATTCATGTGGAGCTGTCCCACTGATTTCAAGGACAATCATGCAAGCAAATCGTGAGGCAACACTAATTGTAACTGTCCTATTTTTAAAGTCTGAATGAGTTGAACCTTTATTAATGAATTCTCATCTCCAACAAAAATGGTGCAAAATTGTAAACATGACTCATCCTCATTTCAATTTTTTGGGGAAAAGGTAGCAAAGAAGAGAAAAGAAAAAGTCAATTTCCATAAACAAAGAACTATTATTTCACTGCATACATTTTTATTGTATTTTTATTACAGTGCTGACTTTTCTTTGAGTACAGAGCCCGTATCTGCCCTGGCAAGTCACTAGTTTGGGATAGAATACAATAATGTCATTTTTTAACAAGGAAAGTTGTGTTTTCAAAGATAATGTTTAATGGAGTTGATGTCCACTGGAAGACATGAGGTATGGAACTAGGCATTGGTCCAGGAAGTGTGATCACCATGGGTAATTGTGTTGAAGGCAAAGGGACCATTCATATGCTTGAAGGCAAGCATTTGCTCACATTCGAGCTCTAGAGTTTGACCTCTGCCATTCTGTAAATTTCAAATGGATTTTAATAGATGAAGACTTTACTCATACAGGGGACTATGTAGTAATGTGAAACATTGTAGCCCCTCCAAATTATTTATTTTTATTTTTATTTTTTTTTGTCAAGAAATACTCAGTAAAATAATTAAACAGTGACATTTACTTTTAGAAATTACATAGTATCATACTTCCTTGAATGAATGACTACTTACAAAAATATCTGCTGCTACCCTGTGATAGCTTTATACAGAACTTCCATTTGCGGCAACTCAACCTAGGCCATGATCCTGCAAAAGCTACCCACATGCATAGGTGCTTGTGTAACCCACATACCTCCTGGGTGTGGTGTTCTGTACCATCTAGTGGTTCCAGGACCACTTAGAGAGAGATTAATGAGGCTGCTCTACAGCCATCCGACTTTTAGCTCATGTCCTAGAGGCTCATGCACTAAGCTTCAGATATCCCTGGTTCAGTCTCACCCCCTGATGGCCATGGCTGGTTGGTGTTACACTTGCCTGGGTCATGTCCTGAGTGCTCAGTACCTTTCAGGATTGCTCCACAAATAAGACTTGATGGAAGACATGCAGGTTTTGAGCAGTAGTATGATCCCATTGAGACTATAGGTCCCAAATGCTCCCAGACATATGTCTTAGCTCAGTCACCTCTTCCTTTCTTATGGGCATCTTATAAAAATCTTCTTATCCACAGAAAGGGTAAACTGTCAGCACCCCAACTTAAAACATCAGGGAGTATCTCTTGACAATTGTCTTCTACCATTTTACCATAAATCGGAATTCTTCTTGCTTCTGTAACTGTAAACCCAGCATAATTTTTTGCTCTCATCTGCCTTTATTCCTTCTTCTGCTCTTTGTTTTACATCAGCGCTTCTCACCCTCTGAGTCTTTTGACTATTCATGACCTTTTATGCCCCACTATACATATAGAGGAGCTTTCCGTTCAGGTGCAACAAAGCTGTCTTCCTCAACTCTTATAAGCCAACTTTTTTTAGAGGAGCAGTTCAGCTTCCATGACCATACCCCTGCTGTATTTTATACTGCCTCCTTCTATACTTTTTGTTTCTTTAGACTGTAATCTCTTTGGAGCCGGAGCCTTGTACTTGCTGACCACAGTTCACATATCGTACAGTGCTGTATACATTAAGGATTCATTATAAATAATAATCAGACCCTGCTGTTCCTGAATGATATCAGATGACATGAAGACATTGTCTAGAGGCTAAATTTGCCCTCAGGTTCTGCATCTGTGAAATTAAGTCCTACTTCCCACTACACACTCCTTCTTTAATACACATTGTCTAACCTCAAATGGTCAGTTTGCCATATAAAGTATAACAATTAGGGTTTTGAAAACAATTACCAGGAAATTATACTCATTAGGTTCACAGAGTTTTCAGCATCTTAACATGAAACAGAGAGGTTAGGCTGATTGATTATTCCACTAGCTGTGGGCAAAATTTTAAAGGAGCCCAAATTATCGGGTTCTTCTTTGGATGATAGGTCTCCTTTTGGTGTCAACCAGAAAGCCATGTATCTGCCATGCATTCACCTCTCTCCCCATAGTGTTGATGGCAAGGTGGAACCAAATGTCTGGCATACACATACCTTCCCCCACTGGATTCAGGTGTAAAGCTTTCTGACAAGGACTAGCAGTAAAGGGACCAAAGCAAGCCCCAAGGATGAACTTTAGGCCCTTGAAATCTCTAGCTTGCCAAGATAGATTTTTAACGTTTTTTTTTGTTTTAATTTACACGGAAAAAATGGATGGGCTGCTGAGATCATCTGTCACACACCATCTGTGGCTGCCTTGCAGAGTTACTCCAGCCTGGAGCTGGAGAAACTCCAATTTGCATCTGAACTGCAATTGGGGATTTTATTAATACATCTCCCATCTATATAGCATCTTTCATCCTTAAGGATCCCAAAGCACTTATTAAAGTATCAGGTTGAGTATTGAGGACGTGAGAGAAGGAGGAGGAGGAAACTCCCTTCTTCCTGACCAGTGGCTCCCAAACTCTTATCGGGGGGGTGGGTATTCATTGCTGAATTTGTTCTGTCCCTTCTGATCCTGACTCCGTGGGAGGAGTGTGACCTTCTGGGTCCTTGCACAGCTCGGGGCATATTTGTTCCTGAAAGGAGCCCAAATGTATAGTCATGTTTGTTTTGTTTGTACAGTATTATATTTATTACTAAGACATTTAGTGAACATCAGCTTATGAAGTGCTTTCCACACATTTTTTTTTTAAAGACAGAAACTAACAGCAACAAAAAACAACTGTGATCAGCTGGCATTCAGGAGAATTAAAAAAATGGAGACATAAAACATGTGGAGTAATCAGTAGTTTTCAGTCAAGTGGCATTTAAATGCTGCACTGATGCATAACCTGCCCTACTGTTTCGTTAGGTGGGAGGACAGGTGATATGTCAGTTGAGCTGTGCCATGTAACTACAGTGGAAGGGCTGAGTTAATGACAGACACAAGGGTTTGGATGAATGTTAACATACTGCTATTTCCATTCTGAGATGAAGTAGCTTGGCCTGGATTTATCATTAAAAGAGACCCAAGAGGCTCTCACTGAACCAGCTGCTAGGGTTCTAAAACATATGTCATACCCTTCAGCCGTTCATCAGTACAATAGGCTTCCATCTTAAAGTACTTGACCTTGTTAGTCTCAGAGGTGTCAGTGATATTTTCAACAGAGAGATGACAGATTTAGTATGAACATTAGATTCTTTTAAGGAAAATGTGTGCTGGTTCACTGGTAAAAGGACCACCAAACCCCAGAGTTTAGGTAGGATATTATTTCTGCTGATATGGGTTCATACAGTGGGTAGGCTAGTGGTACAACACAGCACCCCAGTAGAAGGTGAAGAAGGAAAGGAAAAAAAAACCTTCAGAAATATGAAAAGAAAAACAACACCTCAATTTCAAGTAAACTAACTGACTAAATTTTCAAATCTCCACTTGTTTTCTACTCAGTCCTTACAGTCTCACTGACTTCAGCTGGAGTTTGCCCAAGTAAGGAATTAAGAAATTGGCCCAATGCAATTAATACAATAATTCCAAGCATCAGTTATAAAGGTTGTCTTTTCTTTTACAATATCACCACAACACTTGGAGTCCACTAGCGAAACAACACTACTGTGGATGTGCCTGAGTCAGCTGGGTTACCAGTGCTCACCACTGGCAAAGACCACATCCTCTCAGGTCCACATAAGTGCAGCCTTGCAATCACCTCATTCTTCCTTAGTAGTAAGGGCATGATCCACTTGTCCTCATCACCCAGCAGCTGAACGCTCCAGCATTTGGCCCTGCTCTACTTCTTCCAAATGTCCCTGCTCAAGGGCATGGACAAAGGCCCTCACCAAGAGGCCCTCCTGGTGCTGAAGGCAGTATATGGGGCGGGGGTGGGGGGGTAGCGACTTCCCCTAATTGGATTTGCATTCTGAAGAAGAAGGTGGTCTATATAAAATATTTTAAAAAATTCTTCCTATCAGTAAAAAGTACAGTAGGATTTCCCAACAGCATTCACTAGCAACACAAAGGTGTTAGCTAACATAAACATAAAAACATTACAAAACAAAACACTCCACATCTGGGGAGAGGATGAGAGAACAAACACATGACAGATGTAAGTCACATTGGAAGGCACTCAGATACTACTATGATGAGTTTTTGTTACTCCTTAAAGCAGGTAATAATTTTGCAGTAGTGTGAAACTAGTGTGAGCTGCACTTTTGCAGGTAATGCAGAAAGAACATAGAATACTTTGGAAGGAAGAGTAAGTGAACATCCCTCTCTACATTTTGCACACACAAAACAAAACATTAAATAACATGCGTAAAATCTGACAAGTAAACAAGCTTCTTCTTAATTATTCTCACTACAGTGAGCATTGAAAATGGGGTCTTTCCTACATACAATACAATATATATTAAATATCAGCTGGTATCTCATAGTATTATTGAGATCAATCCTGCAAAGTGCTGAGCTTCAGAACTTCCACGCATCTTGATGAGAGTTGTGGTGCTCACTACTTCAGAGGAAGTACTCAGCACCTCATAGGGTAAAGTCTGATGAGAGATATATTGTCCCTGCAAACTAATTTAATGAGTGTTAGTATGTTAAAGTGTTCAGATTTTTAGATATAAAGTAGGCTCAGGGAAAAAATAAACTAACCGAAATAAGGAAATATGGTGCCTGATATAAATTCTTATGTTCATACAGTATTTGCAAACAGTATGCAGCATCAATAAATTAAAATAGTGCATCAGAAATATAAGTTGCGGTAATAGAATTAATACAAGAGTTTTTTAAAAATATTTGGATGGTATAAAATAAAATTTAGACTATAGTCAGAGTACTTGCTGAATTACTTCCTGTAGTTTATGCTATTTTGCTGAAAGGTGGGTTGTTAAAATAAAAATATTTATAGTCACAAAATATATTATAAGTAGTTATACCACATGTCAACATTTCTACATGTGTAAAACACTTCAGACTTAAAAGCTGCTTGCATTTTATTTACTGGAGAGCAAATGTTTAAGACAAGTGGAAGAGATGAGAATGTCAGGAAAATAAAGGTGAAAAACTGAAAGGTTAGATGGTGAGAGAGTAAGACTGCACACAAAAACAAAGAGTTGTGATTTTAAAAACCAGCTGGTTACATTGAAGGCTAAGAATGCATTTAACACAATACTTTAGATGTGTAGGGGAAAATATGATTGCAGTGATTACAAGATGTCAGGGTTTACTACAAAAACATCTCCTCTCATTCCTACTACCTCTAAGGTTCCAGTTCAGGAAAACACAAGCACTTGCTTAAGTTTGTCCTTTCATTGGAGTGTACATATGTTGAAATGTAAACACGTTTTAAGTGCTTGCTGAATTGGGGCCTAGAAGCCATTTAACTGCATTCAGAGTCTGAGATGGACATAATGGGTATCCCTGGACTTCACAGATGTCAGACAATAGAGGGTTTAGAGGCCACTAGGCCATTAGAAAACAGCTAAAAGTAAATTTTCAAAATTAAAAAGGGGCAAAAAAAAATGAAAAAGATAGAGAAAGGAGATTGGAAAGGAGACAAAGAGCAAGTGGGCAGAGAAAAGGAAGGAAGAAAGGAAAAGAATACAGGGAAGACGGGGAGAGGATTGGTGACACTGGAAGTGGCCAGGTATCTGTAGATCCTCATAGGGGATACACCGTTGGGGAACTAGTAAAGACACAACATATCCCAGCCATATAAAAGATTATCTGGCTGATTCCTATACCACCAGGCCTGGCTTTGGAGGAGGGAGGGGCAGAGACTGGTGCTGGGGGATGGATGGGTTCCCAGGTACTAGGTGAGTATCCTAACCACTGGACTACAAAATCTCTCTCTCTCTCTCCCAATGACTGATTCACTGTGATTATGATGTGTGATATGTAGACAGGGGAAAAGATAGGCCCTGCCCTAAAGGGCTCATAGGTTATACTGTATCATAACATTTTGTTTTATTTTCTTCTGCCTACATATGAGAGAATTTAAATTAGGTATTAATAACTTAGATCTTCTGTGAGTACTTAGGGTCTCATTCCAACAGGTGCTAAGCACCTTTGAGTGGCTGAGTGAGTAGGACAGACTTACAAAATAATCTCTCCAATAAGGTAGAATACCTGAAACCTTCAGCTACGTTAACAAGAAAAACAAACATGGAATTGCAAAAATCCACAACATAACCAAACCCTAAAGGATCAGTTCTTGAGTATCAAGGATCAGTTCTTGTTAGAACCTTAATTCCACTACCTAGCCTTTTTAGAAGTCCTGTCTGAGGTAAGCCACAGTTTTTTTACCCCCTGGCTTTTACAACATAATATCCACACTACCTTGGTTCTGGCTGGCTGGTTATTGCTACACCTGTGACTCCATAGAGTGGCCACAGCTGTGTTCAGGAGAAGTCTAAAAGCAGCTTGCTGGTAGCAAATAGCTAACAGAGTCAGCTTTGCTCTGTATTGAACTACAGGAAAAAACTCTGTTGATTTTCTTATTAGGTAAGTTCATCTACTCTGGGAGATAGTAGTATTCTCTCTCAGCTGTAGTAGATGTGTTGTACCACTCAGTTAATCAATTAGATTATTTAGGGAGATCATTTTCCTTTCCTTCTGGCTAGGGTTGAAAAGATAGGGTGTGGTAGCAAAAAAGTAAAGAAATGAGGGATATTGCTATTTCATGTCTTTTATATGCAATCTGTATGGTAATTTTGTATACCCTGCTACAGCAAAGAGGTCAGCTACTCTAGCTCCTCCTCCTCCTCCTTTACCCCCATTTCATATACATCTCTCCATGGGTATGCTGTGGAGTTACAGAGGGTGGGAGCTTTCTGGGCTCCTCTGGTTTCTTCTACATGCCCTTCTCCAAACCCATGAAGAAACTCAGTAGTACTCAGGTTATAGGCTAAGGCATATTTTAATATATGCTGTTTACTCTCCTGTGCTTTAAAAATCTTCTTTATCATGCCTTAAGATATCTGCAGGTAGGAGAGGGATGGATGTCTCTTTCCCCTTGGGGCATCTGTTGGCTAAGGGGTGGAATGCTGACTTCTTTGTGGGGGATGGGGGGGAATCTGATGTTTATCTGTTCCTTAATATTTAGGAAACCCCAAATTTTAATCCATGGATATCTGTATTTATGTGCCTTGGAGAGGGGGAAATTTTGGAGCTCCTGTTCTCCTCCTTCAGGAATTCTTCTCATAGTTATAACTGATCAAAAAATAAAACTGCAGAGGGATCAGAAAATGATGGGAACTGAGTTCTCTGCCTAGCAACTCCCAGCGTGTGTCAGCCTCTCATATTCAGGGTAAGCAAAAGGACATAAACAGCAGGAAATGACTGAATAGTAGTGGGTCTTTGTATACCATGCTATTAAGCATAAATTCATTGCAATGTAGCGCTAGATCCTACTGCTAGTATCCTTTTCCTTGTAGGAGATCCACCCTTCTAGGGAAGAAGTGGAGACTCAACAATCCTGCACTGATAGATTCAGTGAGCACTTAAAGTGTCTAGTGCTCTATGCCCACTTTCTCCCAGATCATTTCACCTGACTTCTGTGTCTATTCTCATGAGGGGGCTGAGGAAACTCCTATTATGAATGAAACAGAGCAGCCAGACTATCCAATCTCAAATGCTCACATTTTCTTTTTGCCTCACTTCATGCATGTACATGAAAATGTTCCTCTTTTGGACCCATTTGTGCAGTGACTGATTTAGTAATCATACCTTTTGTTGTTCCCTTTCTAGTGTTTAATGCTGTCTGTTGCCATATCTGATTATCACCTCTGTAATTCAGTTGTTGACTTATTGAGCTTCCTTTATATATTAGTTTTATCTAGGAATCCTTTGTGGGGTTTTGTTTTTTAAATCCCTCATTCAGATCTTTGATACACCTATTGTACTACCTCTCCCTGTTCCATCACCCAAACTATATGTATGGAACCAGAATCAGCACTAAGGGTTCATTTTAGTCTCTGTCCAAACCAGTAGAGCCTCAAGGCTACCATAACTTGTTCCCATCTGCCTATGACTCCAAGGGGCAATTCTGGCAGCTGGGACTAGCCAGAGTAGTGTCTGACACATCACTTTATGTCAAGGGTGAGGCATAACTGCATACACTGGTACTAGTCAAGGAATGCCTCTAAGCTAAGGAAGTTCCTTAAAGTCAGCTTTGTGGCCTCTTTATGCTAATAGTGGATGTGCTAGGGGTCTGTAATATACAGCTGAATTGGGTCCAGAGTATTTATTATCCTTTGCTGTCCCATTCTCAGTGAATTTTGGTAGCTGAGACATACTGATCCCTCCCACCCCGGTTTTCTTAAAATATCTTCTTCCTATGTTTTGTTGGCCATCTAAACCAAACTTCAGAGCTGCAATTTTGTCTTAGTCTCTGACTTCCTGCTTCTTGTGTGTATTTTTATTAAACTTCTTTGCCTTGGCACCCACAAGCTGACACAGCACCAGTTTTCTTATCTAATTTTATGAACAGTTCAGCCATGCCATTATTCACTGTTTTTCTTTTAATTATGTATTCTTGTTAACCTCTTTCTCATTCAAATTTCTAGATTGTGATTGACATGCAGTACTAATTAAGGCATATAATTTATGACACTGGAGCTTGAAATTAATAAGTGACAATACAATTACATGGTTTGCCTAATTGTCCTTCAATAATATAAAGATTGACACTTGCTGTAGCATTCAAAGTTAAAAGCGCTCATAAACAGATAATGCAGCTGAATGTAATCATCAGTGTATCTAAAGTAAATAGACCCATTGAAAGGGGCAGACTATTTGGGGAAATATGATTTTTGCTGTGATCTTCTGTTTTAATAAATGACTGAGTCTATCTGTTCAAGTTAATTTCAAAATTAAATTTTAAATATAATTTTATGTACTTGTATTTCCAAATAACGTCTGCAGAGTACCAGAACCTACAGCAACCCTTTCATTTAGGGCACCAGGAGCATTTTGCAAGTTCCTTTATACAAGACTATTTCACTGTAGTTACCCAAAGACCAATAAATTGATATACTGACACCACAGGAACTATGAACTTCTTTTTCAGTATTAGGGGTCCTGATCTCTCAAATGCTGAAAGATGTGAATTACATTATATTTGTGAGTAAACGTTTGCAGGACCTGGACCTCGAAATTTAGTCCCAATGATCCTCTTAAATTTTCCAGTATGAGCTTCTTTATAAGAGGCCCAGAGAGCTCATTTGGTCACTCAAATCAGCTCTAGTCACATAATTATCATTCTATGGGCTATACCTGTTGACTTTTTTTTTTGATATGTAAGATTTGGACATTTTCTTGAAAACTAGGTTCTGCAGCTTTATTTTAAAATAAAAAAACTAACACCCTTGATCTTTGTGTTTATTGAGAAACTCTTAAAGGAAAACTACAGTAGCAACTTTTACTTCAGATTAGTCAATATTTACTCTTAAACAGAATAAAGTTGAATATAACATAAGAAGGGCCGTACTGGGTCAGACCAAAGGTCCATCTAGCCCAGTATCCTGTCTTACCGACAGTGGCCAATGCCAGGTGCCCCAGAGTGAGTGAACCTAACAGGTAAAGATCAAGTGATCTCTCTCTTGCCATCCATCACTCCCCTCTGACAAACAGAGGCTAGGGACACCATTCCTTACCCAGCCTGGCTAATAGCCATTAATGGACTTAGCCTCCATGAATTTATCCAGTTCTCTTTTAAACCCTGTTATAGTCCTAGCCTTCACAGCCTCCTCAGGCAAGGAGTTCCACAGGTTGACTGTGCGCTGTGTGAAGAAGAACTTCCTTTTATTTGTATTAAACCTGTTGCCCACTAATTTCAATGGGTGGCCCCTAGTTCTGCTATTATGGGAAGAAGTAAATAACCTTTCCTTATTCACTTTCTCCACGCCACTCATAATTTTATATATCTCTATCCTATCCCCCCCTTAGTCTCCTCTTTTCCAAGCTAAAAAGTCCTAGACTCTTTAATCTCTCTTCATATGGGATCCGTTCCAATCCCCTAATCATTTCAGTTGCCCTTCTCTGAACCTTTTCTGACGCCAGTATATCCTTTTTGAGATGAGGAGACCACATTTGTACACAGTATTCAAGATGTGGGTGCACCACGGATTTGTATAAAGGCAATAAGATAATCTCCATTTTATTTTCTATCCCTTTGTTAATGATTCCTAACATCCTGTTTGCTTTTTAGACTGCCACTGCACACTGCATGGACATCTTCAGAGAACTATCCACGATGACTCCAACATCTTTTTCCTTATGAGTTGTAGCTAAATTAGTCCCCATCATATTGTACGTATAGTTGGGGTTATTTTTTCCAAAGTGCATTACTTTACATTTATCCACATTAAATTTCATTTGCCATTTTGTTGCCCAATCATTTAGTTTCGTGAGATCCTTTTGAAGTTCTTCACAGTCTGCTTGGGTCTTAACTATTTTGAGCAGTTTAGTATCATCTGCAAACTTTTCCACCTTACTGTTTACCCCTTCCTTCAAATCGTTGATGAATAAGTTGAATAGGATTGGTCCTAGGACTGACCCTTGGGGAACACCACTAGTTACCCCTTTCCATTCTGAAAATTTACCATTTATTCCTACCCTTTGTTCCCTGTCTTTTAACCAGTTCTCAATCCATGAAAGGATCTTCCCTCTTATCCCATGGCAACTTAATTTACGTAAGAGCCTTTGGTGAGGGACCTTGTCAAAGGCTTTCTGCAAATCTAAGTACACTACGTCCACTGGATCCCCCTTGTCCACATGTTTGTTGATCCCTTCAAAGAACTCTAATAGATTAGTAAGACATGATTTCCCTTTACAGAAACCATGCTAACTTTTGCCCAACAATTTATGTTCTTCTATGTGCCTGACAATTTTATTCTTTACTATTGTTTCAACTAATTTGCCCGGTATGGACGTTAGACTTACCGAGTTGCCGGGATCACCTCTAGAGCCCTTTTTAAATATACCTTTTTGAGTATGTAGCTACTTCAGCCAGAATCTTTAGTGAAATTTTGTGGTAAAAACAAAGTGTCTGGAAATTATAGATTCTAAATGGTTTAAATCTAGAAAGGAAAACATGTCAAAGACTTTAAAGTGAATATTCAGAAATAAGGCAAAATGTTGAGGCACATGCCCGATGAGTACCATTGGGACTACTTGCATGGTTAAAGTTAAGCAAAAGTCAAAATTCCTTGTTGAATTTCGGCCTCCTGAAAACTTTTGGGCATAAATATCCAGCCCTCTATCTCTGCTTCACCACATCTACTATAATTCACCATAGGATGAATGATGTAGATAAGTGCCTCTGTTAAGTATTTCTTTTTAATTATTTTGTCTCATGTGGGATAGTTAAGGTCATAGGCTTGTTTTGGAAAATGAGGCATTCTGGTCTATATCTAACATTGATACCTGGTATGAGACTTGGGGGTAAGGGGGAAGAGAGTGGTCATACTCAGTGAGTAGTCTCCACTTCATATCGATAGGGGAAAACAAGTTAAGTATAATGTCTCTGATCTATAGTAGCAGGCTAGTGAGTATGGAGGAATGCTAGAAAGAGGAGGACAGCGTGTTGATGGTTAGATTTGATAACATTATAGTGTTGAATATGGGAGGGGCTTAGAACTTGCTTTTGATCTGTATCTGTTGAGTAAAGGTCAGGATGTTCCAGCAGAGTCGTTTGAAGAGGTCTTTTGTTAAGTAGCTACTGTATTGAGAATGTAGTTTTTATATTATTGATAGAAAAAAGGAGTTATCCCACCTGGAGTGCTATTGAAGGGCTTACAATAGCAGGTTCCTTTGCTGGATCAACTTCAGGAAGAAATATAAGAACCTGCTTTACAAATGTAAGAATTAAGTCAATACTACCAGCCTCAAGCATTCAAAACTCGTGAGTAAGAGACCTAAAAATCATGAGGATTTTTCTTTTGTTTTGTTTTTTAAATAAATTTGGCTTATATTTGCTTTCTAGTACTGGGTCTTTAGAGCTCTTATTTTCAAGCTTTTCTATGCATTCATGAAGGATAGAAACTTACTTTACTAAATGAAAGCTGAGATGCTCATCAAGGCTCCAGGAACTGGCATCTTTCCTACTACAGCTATACAAGAGCTAGAGTGAATGAATTTTCAACATTATAGAAATACTTGACAACATTTTCTGAACATTGATTCCCTAATTGTGAATGGTGCTAGTGTCTGCTCAGTTAAGTCTAGTTTAATGTTATAGTATGAAAACCCACAAAGTATGTTAACCTGTGATAACATTGATGAGACAAGAGGTTGTAAAGTCTGTTTGTTAAAGTAACCAAATTCTCCTCTATTAATGACTCATGCATTGTAAATCCTCATTGACTGCACTGATTTCTTCCAGTGCTTTGGAGGGTGGGGGCTTTACACAGGTACCAGTAAATATCATCATTGTTTGGATATATCTGTACTTGAGATTTTTTGGAAACTAGGATCAAAGCAGCATGGCTAGACGCTTTTAATTTTTTGAGTTTTTCCTTAACAAAAACAATATTTGCTGAGGGTTCAGATGGCGGGGATGAAGCCAGGTTTGGATTGAGGAAGAGAATTTTATATTTAAAAAGCCACACAACCTTCAACCAGCCCTTGTCTGTACTCAGTATATTGGTTTCTTAAAAAAAGTCATTGAACAGAACTTGATTTTTAAGGGCCCACGACATTGAGTAAATACACTAAATAGTTGAGGTAGCTGTGAATAACAGTGCACATCTCAATAAATAATTCTTGATTTTATTGTCATTTCACTGCAGTGGATATGGAAGCGAGACTTAGTTAAAACAAATGCAGATCAATTCATCTTGAGAAATTGTCAAGCAACGTTCTTCAGCGTTGGGTGCCTGTGCACTATGATCAATAATGTGAACAATGTTCTTCTGCATTCTCATTTGCAAATATGCCTCTAGTTGAAGTGAATGCTGCTGTTTTGGAAATGGCATGTGGTAACTGTGGGAGCTCTACTTTAAAACAAAATATACATATATATTTTTTACTCTTGTTAAATATCAACATGCAAGATGCGAACAGTCATGTGCATAGCTCTTTTTTTGTAATAGAAATAGTGCAAATCGATAAGCCCAGAAGAAGGTGGTAGCGGCTGTAAGCAGCCTTGTACTGAGGCTATAATTCTGATGAATAATGTTGCTGTCATAACAGCAGGGATAATTTAAGGCTGACACTTAGCAGCATGATAAATAGCTTGTCAGACATAGGCACTGACAGAGTCAAGTGAAACTGCCCATGACAAGTTCTGAAATATTAATCTTCTACTAGACTGTGACTGTGCTGTAGGGGTAGCAGTGTGTGGAAGACTGGGAGGGGAGACACTCTGTAATATAAACAAATGTACTTTTGGAACAAAATGTTTTTATTGCTTAGAGACCATTCCCTTTACAAGTGCTCCTATTGATATTTCTTTTGCATATTGCTTCCAGAATTTATGCTGCCACAACAGTGGGTTACAATCCTCCTGTGAACCACCCTGACTTCCTCCCTGGTAAAGGCAGGGGTTGGCTTGTATGTAGGATACACACTGTGGAGATCAAGGAAGCTTACTTCTCCTCCAGCAGCAAGAGGCTTGGAACATTGAAGAGCATGGGATGGGGGTTGAAGGATACACTAGTTACCTAAAACCCAGCTATTTGTTTAGCTATAACTTGCTTAATTATAGTACTCTGCACTTCCTAGTACTGCATTTTCTTTCTTCAGGGTGATGAAATAGCCCTGATCCTGCACTGGAAATTGTGCCAGGAGTCCTGAACTTGTACTGGCTCCTTCTGAGACCAATAGAGTGCTTCATGCACACAGAGGCTGTGCTAGTGTAACCCACACACTGTCTGGATGTGATGTTTTGTCCCATCTAGTGGCATTGGGACCTCTTAAGAAAGAGTTAAAATGAGTCTGCTCTATAGCCTTAGCTAACAGGCAGCTGGCTTTTAGTTCAAGTGGTAGAGGCTCATGCACTAATCTCCAGAAGTCCCAGGTTAGATCCTGACTGGGGTCTGTCGGTGTTACACTAGCAGCCAATGCAAGATCAGGGCCTAAATCAATAAAGACCTGATGGGTCATGATGAGTGTTCTGTTAATGAAGATAATGACAGGATACCTCTGGGAATAAGTCTTGGGAACTGGTGCTCTGGCTTAGTGCAAGCCTACGACACAGTGCTCGTTTTGTCAGTGAGCTGGTAGCAGGAGATCTTTCTAAAATTTCCTAGCATAGAAAATAGGTTTGGCTGTGATGAGCGCAATGATATAAGGCTAAAATCACTGCAGGGTGACTGTACGCACAGGTAACTTACACCTTAAACTCTTCAGGCCAGAGATGGCCTCTTCTTCTGTTTGTACAGTGCTTTGCATAAGGGAAGCCCTGGTCTTTCTCTGGGGCCTTGAGGCACTACTGTAATACAAATAATTGTAAATTGGGTGGCAAATGGAATATAAACAGGAAGCATAGATTTTCCTTGAAAGAGCTAGTCTCCAGTACATAATTCTGCTATAATGCATACAACCAGGTTGTAACCGGAATGATTCCACACAGAGTTCATATGCACAGCTGTCTCCCAGTTCCTAATTGTGTGGGGAACATGTTTCGTGCCTGATGGTGAGCAAAGCACAAATGTGAAGTTGCGGCATAGTTGCCCTTCAGTATAGATGAGAATGGATTCTTAATTATCTTGTGTTGCTGTGAGAGAGGATCCATACATGAAGCCCCTATTACAAGTGGTACTTCAAAATTCAGTTTGCCTAGCATTCCAGCCATCCTATAGGGCATTTAAGAATGCATAACTAAGAAACGAAAGGACATTTTCACTAGCTGTGGCAAATGTGCATAAGTGTCCATGTGTACTCAATTCCCAAATGCTTGTGTCAGCTGCTACATGCAGCTACTTACCCAAAATAGAAAAGTTCAATGATATGTTCAAGGAAAGTCTCTAAACAAGGTCTGAAATGAGGAGACTACTTAGGCAAATCTAGCATGGCTAAAATATATCAGCAGATTTCTCCGAGGCTCTGTGTGTGACAGAATGTTGGGGCGGGGGAGGCACGATGGACAAGAACTCTAGGGCTAGCAAAGGTCAAATTCACATCCACAAAAAACTAGACTAAATTCTTGGTGCCGTGCAAACCTCCAACAGTTGTATGAGATTCAAATCAGGAAAGCTTCCCAATTCAGAAGAGAGTCTTACACACATGCTTAAAATGGGGCTTAAGGGCATCCCTGAATAGGGGGTTGTAGTGAGCTATGTATCAGAACTCAGTTATGCTAAACATATCTCCATGTACAAGGGAAATGGAGACCAAATTATCCTACTTCTTCTGTTCTTTGGGGGCAGGGATTTACACAATGGGGCTAAAGGAAATTCTGTACCAAATGGCAGAATAATGACTTTTGGAGATTTAAATTGGATATTTTGGATATTCTGTGCTAAATGTGATTATTTGTAAACAAGTTTTGCTTTTAAGTAGTGTGTTTTGTTTGTTTTAGGAAAGCATTGCAGATCATTTTTTGACAGTCTTCTTTAATTAGGCCGTTCAGGCCCTAAATGTAAAGTGCTGTCTATAGCTTTTGCAAATTGATGTATCCCTTGGTGATATCTGGAGCTGTTGATTTAACTGTCCTCTAGAAACTGGCTTTATTTTGTTTTCTGGGTTTTTTAATTTTTTGGAGTTTTTGTATGCTTTTATACTAAGACTTTTATTATAGATTTTTTTAAGGACTACTTAAATTGGCTTCAAACATTTTTACATAGAAAAATCAATACTAGAGGACCTTAAAACACAACTGTACCATAAAAATCTGTAGCTTGAATGCTTTCTAGTGACAAGATAAACTGTGATAATGAAGATCAAGTAGCTAATATGTATTTTTCAGGCATTCAGTTGTGGAACCAAACCAATTCCATGTGACCTTTGATTTGACAAAGCTAATCTACACACATTGAATTTTGAAGATAAAATACAGTAACGCCTCACTTAACGTTGTAGTTATGTTCCTGAAAAATGTGACTTTAAGCAAAACAATGTTAAGCGAAGCCAATTACCCCATAAGAATTAATGTGAATGGGGGGTGGTTAGGTTCCAGGGATTTTTTTTTCACCAGACAAAAAACTATATATATTAGAGAGAATATAAGTTTTAAACAATTTAATACTGTACACAGCAATGACAATTGTGAAGCTTTGTTGAGGTGGAGAAAGAAGAGGGTGGGATATTTCCCAGGTAATTCCTTACTGCTAAATGATGAATTAGCATTTGGCTGAGACCTCAAGGGTTAACAAATTGTTGTTAATATAATTTCACACTCTACAAGGCAGCAGGAATGGAGGGAGGAGAGAGAGCATGGCAGACAGATACACATATCCTGTGTGTGGGAGAGGGAGAGATGCACATTGCCCCTTTAAGTACACTGACACCACTCTAAGTACAATGCCTTTTTAAGTATATCAGGAAGTTGAGGCAGCAGCTGTGACTAGCAAGCTCTCTCCATCCTGAACCAGGGTTGTGTCCTCACCCTACTCTATATGGAGAAGGGATAAGTGAGAGGGGGAGGCAGGAGCAGGAGAAAGGAAGACATCTTGACATTAGCCCCTTCCTTCCTTCTGTGAAATCTTTCTCATAGTGACTGGATATAAGAAAATTCTAAACTTTTTTGTTAACTGCCTGCAATTAGAGAAGCTTAGATTAATTAGCCCTAGAATTGAGAGATCTGTTTAGCAGAGATGAATAGCTGACTATGGCTATTAAAACTGTGAGTGTACCACAGAACAATTTCCATGAATAGTCACTCAAAAAAAAATAGGTTAACTCTGCCTGGTTTTGTGACTGATTTTACTCACTTTCTACAAATGTTTTTGTGAACAAATTAGGGACTGGAATATTATCTGAATTTGTGAATTTTAAGCACATTTTAGAAAATTTGCAGAAAGAGAATTTTTAACTTAAAATTGCAAGTATTTGCAAATCAGATTTAGAAACTTAAGTTACCATTGATCAAATCAGGGAATACAATATTATGTGATGCTTCAAACCTAACTGATGCAATCTTTAATTTCAAATACCCACTACTCATAATCAAGTGCTCATGAAGAGTCTTCAGACAACTAATTTTTTTTTTATTAAGTAGTCAGCTAACTTGGAATAGCCAATAAATTAGAGAAAATTGTAATCTGTTCTCAACTTACTGAGAAAAAGGCTAAATTCTCCAAACATATGTACTAGGAACTGTTTCTTCAGATGTTATAATTCTGAAACTTTGGCTAACAAGCACTGAGTTGTAATAATCTGCCTTCCTTTTAAAACATTACATTTATGAAAGAGTAAAACCTTTCTTGTTTTTATTTTCCTGAAGCTGAAATACTTCAGTCTTTAGTCAGGAATCTATTGCCTTTTAGTTTGTGGATGTTGTTAGAAATAAGCATTATTCCTTGGAAAAACAGTAATATCTGATACTATAAAAACAAGGAAACTAGTTAAATGAAGTGAATATCTGTTCCTGAGCCATAAAGTGGAGAGAACTTTAAAATATCTAGTCAAGGGTTTTTTGTTTTTAATAGCATTTTACTGAGTTATGGGAACCTACTTTTATTATAAACCCGACTGTAAGCACTCACTCTAAAAGCCTCTCCTCTCCATCCCCCAGCCCTGGCAGCTGCAAATTTGGCATGTCTCATGAACTTAGACCATTGTCTTTTCAGTTTTTGTTTGTTTTTAAGATCACATTACAAGGTTTCATGAGATATAAGTAAGTAAGCAGGTATTCTGCATAGTTAGAAAATTCTTCTGATACTTCTCTGCTGTGTCTTGATTATCAAATAGTTTGTATGACCAATTTTAAATGGGGTTTACTGGAATACATAATGGGACCAGAATTGGAAAAAACATTTTGTGGTTTTCAGTGCCAAACTAGGAACATGAAAATAGCATGACAGAAGTTACATAACCTAAAGGATCCTTAAAGCTGGGTAAAGACCCAAATGCAGTGAAGCTCCTAAACTTGGCTTCATGAACGTACACTAATTAGCTCTAGATCTCCATCCTCTAGATCTAGCACAGTGCTTGTCCTGTGCTGCTCCGGAGGTGATAGGATGCCCCTCTCCCTCCAATTGCACACTTGGGCCCAGATTACATGCAGTTTCAAGTTTCTTTCAGTTAGGTGTGTGAGCTTTTATTAACCAAAACAATAAAGTCAGTGCATCTTCTTATGACTAGATAGAATTCTATTAATAAAGCTGATTCTTGTGAATTTGAGAGAATAAGCTGTACTGATACAAGCACCTTTGTACTCGATATAACTGTGTCCACACTA
Source organism: Dermatemys mawii (assembly GCA_007922305.1). Lineage (NCBI taxonomy): Eukaryota > Metazoa > Chordata > Testudines > Dermatemydidae > Dermatemys > Dermatemys mawii. The sequence goes on along the minus strand of ML677334.1, from coordinate 35,871,644 downwards.
GGGTGTTGTACCAACTGAATTAAATGGGTTTCAAACCAATGTAGTTAAAGCAGTACAGAAACTGTGTGGACGAGCCCTTGAAAACACTGCAGCTTAGTAGGACGCCTGCCCTGTAGGATTTCTTAGAGATTTAATTTGTAATGAAGCTTAGGGGCTGGCATGGACTTTTCTGGGAAAGGTGGTTTATTTTATGCTTTTCACTTATTTTTTAAAGGGACACTCTATCAGTGGAGATGTGTTGGGGCAAATAACATGGTATTGCTCTAGTTTCCTAACTGGAGGAGAGTGCAGGCCATTTCAGCATGAATACTTGTGAGTATTTGTGAACAAGTGCAAAATGTAAAATTGTGCTAATGGTGTCCCATTCCATATTGAGATACATATGCCATTGAATTCAAAAGCTGACAATCTGGGAGCAGGGGAGAGGGAAGAGAGAGATGACTTGTCAGATGTTTTCCAAGTGAAGGCTAGGTATGGTCGCAAAAATGAATATCTGAATCTCTGACTTTCATTTTATTATACCCATGTTGTTACCAATGACTGGTTTGGAAAGGTAGCACAAAAATGCTGCAGAAAATAATATTGAAAAATAACTCTGTATTTATTATTGATATAGTGCCACTCAGGTTAGCTAAAACTGTACAAGAAGATGCTACTGAATTATTAAGGGTTATTTGGAAATTCTAGTCAATAATGGGTTATTAATATAGAATGGTAGCAGTCATATTTTATAATTAAACACTGAAACTCCATTTCCACAAGGTTTGGTGTCAGTATTTGAATGATCACTTAGACCACTTCTAACTGAAAATGAAGCCTACTGCTTGCTATCAATCAAAACTTCCCATTCATTAACTAATTGAAGAAAAAATAACATCACTTTTGCCCAAGATACAGTATTTTGCAATGAATTGTGAGTCCGCAGTATACCCACTTAAGCATTACTTCATGGTTATTTTAATGATCGTAATAGTTTTGCTTAGTGGATCTCATTTATCTTTGTATACTGCTGTATGTTATGGAGGATGGATGTGTAATACTCTGGAACTATGCAGCCATCACCTTCCTGGGTGGTTCTTTGTAAACATCTTGATTAAATGAAATGTCATTAAGAATATTTCTGCTAGACTTCTCCTTTCCTGTGATGGTTTGTTTTTTTTTTTCTTGTCATTGCTTCTGAAAAACATGTGTAATGACACTTTGTACCAGGAAATAAGCTTAGCCTGAAAAACTCTGAAAAGCTATTTAATGTAGGTCCGCCCCGTGATCTTATCAGCATCACCTCAGCTCAGCATTAATATGCTAATTGGACATTGCTGCAGAAAGGACCCACTCCTGTGATGTTGCCTGTCCTGAAGTGAATGGGAGCTGAGGGTCCCATCATATTTGAGGCACTTTAGAACCAAGGTGAACTACTCCACTCAAGTCAATGTAGTTATGAGTGTAAAACTATCAGTGTCGAGCCCTGTATAATATGTGTATACATACACTGGATATCTACAGCATAGTTATAATTAAGAATACTTCAGTATAATACTAAATGTTTAGAGAATAAGCATGTAGCTGCAATTGCCTGTATACAATTGCAATAGTAGTATTTTAGTGTGGAATCACTGGCAAACACTTTATTATTAAATATAATGTAACCAATGTTGAAACTATTGCAACTTCCTTCTGGACTTATAAAGCAAGTAGTTGTGTTTTTTTCCCCCTGTCTAAATAAAATTGCCTTCTTCAAAGAATGCTGGGAAAAGACATAGATGGTCTTTATAAGATAATAAATTTTCAGTTGGTTCACGTTGAAATGATTTGACAAGGACAGCATGTTTGTCCCTGGTTGGAAAGATTGGAACCTGCGTATAGAAACCTAAATTGATTTGATTCCCAACTCCCTTATCTGAAAATGTTTAGAAATAGGAAAAGTTTTTTTATGATTTATTACTTGAAAGCCATAAAATCTCTTGCTGACAAAATGCATTTGCAGTGCATACCTGTTAACCCCATGTTCTGCCAAGTTGTTGTAAATATAACTGTCATAGAAATCTTACATAAAAAGCTCCTTCTAGTTGTATGATCCAAACAAGTGCATATTGTTAATTGACGTGCATCTTTCATGTCAGAAGAATATAAGGAAAAGAAGGGTTGAGCTTTGTAGACTTGGATATTATTGTATGAAGTAATACGGGCATCACTGCTTCTTGTTTCTGCATTTATATTTGTGCTACTGTTTTGAATTTTTGCATAGAAGTATTAGGCCCCAATATGCCAACTGGCTCTAGACAGGTGGATTCTGGCTCCCACATGGAGCCTCACGGACTTCCTTGCAGCTCTGTGAGAACCCAGGAGTTTCCCTGCATGGACTGCGGTGCAGAAATATAGTCTTTGGCAGCAGTCATTCAAGTTGTTGAATGTTCTAGGCTGGGATCCTGCAAAGCACTTATCTGTATGATCTTTAAACATGCCTGTGTTGAGCACCCCCTGAGTCCCACTGAAGTCAACAGGGTACTTGCATGCTTAAAGCTAGGCATGTGCACAAGTGCTTCTCTAAATCAGGGCTGGAGACCTCTGTTCTTTGGAGGATTCTTTAGACTGAGCCCAGTTGCTCTTTTAACTTTTTTTTTAATGTAAATTCTTATTTCATTGCTGGGCAATATATTTATGCACGGAAATTTGACTTTTCTTTCTGCAAACCCAGACTCGATGAACTCTTGTTGGGTCACTGAATAATTTGGAACATCTATGGGAAGATGTTTCATTTTATGGGTTGTTAGCAAACTCTTTATTTCATCTGTCAGGGCCAAGGCAGGGATATACATGTTATCCCATGGGGGAGGGCGGCTCACAGATAGTTTTCCATGGCTTCTGGGACTCCACAGAAACAAGAGCTGAAGGTAGGGAATTGCTCAGATTTAGAGCTGGGAATAACAGGCCATAACATGGGTCCTCAGGATCTTTTGGGGTTAGATGGCAGGTTCCATGGCCTTCACACATGGGGTACAAATATCATAATTCTCATCTCCACCCTTGACCAAATGCTATGGGGGAAAACCTTGCAAAGATGTCCATGGGGAAAAAGTCCCCTCCAGTAACTTTTCATGCAGAGGGCATGATCTAGCTGGCTGAATTTTGCAAAGGTTTTGCCCAAATGAAATGGGGACGTAGTTCAGCAGTGCTTTCTTGGGCAAAAATCTCACTGAGTGGGGATTTTACTCTGAGTTAGCACTTGAGGAATGTGTTCTGTCCTACAGGAGTGATATTTCTAATACTTATTGTGACAGGTGGGCCGTCATTTAAGGGCTCAGGATCAGAGAGCCCCCTTCCCACAGAAACACAACCATAGTGAT
>ML677334.1:35838300-35863300 GCA_007922305.1 Dermatemys mawii | reverse complement strand
TAAATATGTATAGTAAAGTGGCTAGAATGTGAGTGTACTACTTCTTTCTGCTGAACTGAATGTGAACTGCTCACTTGTGCATCATTGGCTCTCTGCTGCTAATGAAATCTTCTTTACCTCAAATACCACTTCAGGGCCTAATCTATGCTAGGACATTTTTATCATTCTGAGAGTCATTTGGCCATCTCAGCAGACTTGTAAAACCCCTCATATCCACTGCCAAAAGTGCTCCAAATGGTTTACATGTATGCCACATACCATCTGTTTTAAACTTATTTTTAGCAAGACTAAACACTGTTTTTCACCTTATCCATTTTAGTGCCAGTACAGACAACAGCCACTGACATAATAGCTCAGACAGTTCAGATAGTTGGCTTACTACTGACCCTTAGAACAGTGCTGGGAACTGTGTGGGGGGAATAAATAGGAATGTGATTTATATCTCTTGAAAGTTGTACTATGTGTTCATCTAGATAGTCATGAAATCTCTTCTGAAAATTGCAGCCCATGAGTGTTAGGCCAGGTGACTAATAAGAGACTGTGGATGTGTCATAGAGTACCTGTCCTCTTCAGGGGGAGATGGGACGCCCCACCTGTGCCATAATTAGTTAGCTGCTTCCCACCCTGAAGGGATATGATAAGATGATTAGGTGATAGCTTAAGGGACAAATGGGCCTCAAAAGAGAGCAGAGAGAGATGACACTTGCGTGTGGAAGGAGATGGAGTGGGAAGACTCCTGTGGAAAGTCCTGAGCTAGTAGGAGGACTGGCTGCAGGAGACTGAGTATTCCAGAAGAACCAGCCTGGGAGTTAGCTCTCTGTACTGGATCAGGGGAAAGTCTCCAAGGAAGCCCAGAGGGCAGGCTGAAGAGGCCATGAAGGGCAGAAGATTTTTTTCATTTATTGGAACTTTTTAGTTACTTATTGTTACTCTTCCCAGTTACCCCAGAAGGGATTAAGTTTGTTCTGTGCATTGGCTGGAGGACCAATCTCTAGTACTGGCCCACGTTTGGGAAGCTGAGCAGACCCTCCTCGGGGAAGACAGCCAAGGCAGAGAGCACTGCTAGTGCCACACTTGAGAAGCAGGGTGTGTTATAAAGTGGCCACACCCCACAACAGGACTGCTAACTCCAGGGAAACTGGCAAGGTTATCTTGAAACTTCTCCTGTCAGGGCTTCAAAGATGCACCTTCAATGACATGAGTCCTGTGGAACAGTTGCCTGAAAATATTTATATACCATGCAACATTTCATAATGTATATTGGCAGAAGAAGATGGGAAGTACTGTGCTCCTAAATATATTGGATTCCATAAACTTAGTGGCAAATACATTTAAAAAAAATAAAGATTAGGGGAAGAAAATACTTCTGTTAAGGCTAGACAGCATGTCAAGTGGCAAAGCTGGGAATAGAAAATAGGTAGCCTGAGTCTCGAGCCTTTTCACTAGACCACCAGCTCTTCAATCCCACTCCCTCAGAGGGCTCCATTCCCAACAGAATAAACTAATTCAGATTCGAATCTCCTTCAGTGCTACGTATACAACAGGCCCACTTTGGAAAAATGACTTTTCCTAATCCTAGAGTGAACTCGGAGAGATTCCCTATTAAAATGGGGATTATTGCTTGACCAGAAGGATCTCTTTAAATGGACCACCCTACTTTGATTTGTTGTCCTCCCCCTGACCTTTTTTGCTTTTTTTATATTTTAGTTCATATATTTGCATTACTGTAGTATCTAGGAGCCCCGGTTATGGATCAGTATACTGGCATTATACCAAAACGCAATCACTTTTTGCTCTGGTCTCCACATCAATATATATAAATAATGGCTTTGTTGATGTTTCACTCCATATTCTTTATGAAAATATGCTTATATTGTGCATCTGACATAACGGATATATGCTTTATGCAAGATGGCTCATGAGATCATTGGAAAGGTTATGATTTACTGAATGTATCATCTGATTTGTATGCCTGTATCATTTTTGTGTCTGAAGTTAGAAATATTAACTATGTATCAATATTTCAGATGTTACTTTGGGTGTTACCTCCAACTAGCTCTTCAGGTACAACAGTGGAAAAGCCAGACAGGGCTAATGGGACATTTAGTAGAGACAATGGACCTTGAAAGAGCTTAGTCTTCCTGTGGACGCGCCAGACAGCCTACGAATAATGGGCTCTGATAATAATGTCTACAGAGACATGGCTCTGAGTCACCTGGAACTCACCCCTTGGAATGCCAGTGTTCTTCCACCAGGAGATAAAGGGTTCCCACCATACCTGAGCTATATAAGGCAGGGGAGTGACATCATTGAGGTTGTCCTCTGCCTCCCCACCCAAATTGACACTGAAAAGCACCTGGAAGCGAGAACTGAACTGAGGGGAGGAGGGTTGAACCCAAGCTTGAAGGGTGTCCAACTTGTGAGTAGTAATACCTGAGGTCTCAAGAGGGAGATCAGTGCAGCTGCCTTTTAAGACTTCCTGTAATCTTCTTGCAACAATATCTAGGTTGAGAAATTATTATTTGTAACCTGTTTCTTTAGTGAAACAAGCTTAGTTTGCCTAGTTTGTTTTATTTGCTTAGTAATCTGCTTTGTTCTGTTTGCTACCTCACTTAAAATCTGCCTTTTATAGTTAATAAACTATAAATTCTAACTGAGAAGAGGGGAAGGGTAAGAAGTTGTGGATACCTTCCTCTGCATTGAGGGAGGAGGCAGATTTCATAATATACCTTTTTGGATCTGCACTCCAAAGGAGGTGGGCAACTGAGTGCTGGGCCAAGACCCTTATGCTGAGTCTTCCCAGGGCTGATCACAATGTCTGTATCATTCTGGAGTTGGGTTTGGCCCTGACTGTGTGTGTGTGTTGGAGGAGACTTAATAGCTTGGTTCAGCAAGATGGATAAAAAGGGTGCCCAGGCTGGCAAAAGAGGTGGACTCAATGGTATCTCAGCACATCAGGAGCATCTTAAGGGGGGCAGCCTGTCACAGCTTTTAATTCCTGTAACTTTGTGCACGCACACAAAATAAAATGTGGTCTGTTTATAAATAGACCAACTACGTGGAAGGGAAAAATGTGTGGTGGGTCTGGGGTTTTTCTAAGATCCATTTTCCCAGATGCTCTAGAGTCTTCCATGTCAGCAGAAATGCCCTCCAAACTGAAAAACAAATGTTCCTTGATGTTCCATAAAAGCCTGCTCTTTACAGTTTCTCTTTAATGGAAACTCTTTGGGAAATTTTTGTCTTCTAATTACAGTTTGTAATAGCCAAAAATGCAAGATTGGAAATCCTTTAGCTGAGTTTGCAACTTTTAACTCCAGCAAAGTTAATATGCCATGAATATAGCTGGCTTTGTGGCGGAAGTATAGCATTTTTGGGATTGGTTTGGAAGGTCTTGGATTCTGAAATCCATGATACTGAATGGGGATGAGCAAATGGATTTCAGGATCTAGGACCAGCACTTTGTCTTTGTGAGGTACACTGTGCACTAGAAGCCTTACAATACTTCTTTCCAATTTGTGATGAGACTTTTTCTCTCCATAGCCCAGTTAGCTGTATATTATATGGGTCCTACTCTACACAGGTAGTAAGCCAACACCATTACTATTGACATAAGTACCATTGCCATGGTCTACCTATTTCAATGTTCTATTTTGAGAATGGCTTAAGGACAGTCATTTACTTCCTCTATCTAAAAAGTAAGATAAAGCAAGATCTAGTGGTGAAATCGCAGGACTAGGAATCAGGAGATTTAGGGTTCTATTCTTGACTGCTATGGACTTGCTATGTGATGTCATGCAAGCCACAGCCTCCCATTCTTGGGTTCTCTATCAGTAAAATGGGAATCTTAACACTTGATGGTAAAGCACTTTGGGATCCTCTTCACCCAGTGTCCTGAAGGCTAAAAATGCGGGCTGTAAGCAGGAGGGACAGAGCAGCCAGGAGCACTGGCTGTTGTTTGAAGCAGGATATTCTTCGGCTCCTTCCTGTGCAGTAGCAGGGACAGCTGCTAGAAGGACTAGCTCTTGTCCAGAACCCACTCCATATATTTCCACCAGCACCCCCATAGGATCTTCTTGAACCTCCATAAATTCCTCTATATTTGCTGAGGGCAACAGGAACTGAGTAGAAAGCAAAACTGTTATTGGAAAGCAAAACTGTTTCAGTGGACATCTCACCTCTACCCATAACGTCACTGCTTTGAAACTCTTCCTAGCTCAGCCTCATTTCTCCCACTTCATTCCAAGCTGCCTCCCTTTTTTTGATGATGATTCTCCAAATCTGGATCTGGCTTTCATACAAGTTCTCTTTGCCATCCGATGTCCCTTCTGTTAGGGTGTGGCTCTCCAAACATTTTTCTCCATTTCCTTCTATGCTCCCACCTCCTGTCCTTTTCTCTTCATCTGCAATTCATGTTCTGTTCTCTGAGAAACTTGTGTTGTGCTCCACAGCCTATTTATTGCATACTCCTCCTTTTTGCTGACATTGAAACCTGGCTCCTTCCCTTTTAGAATATGTCTTCATTTTTGGCTCCTACTTATCTGGCTCCACCTCACCCAGTGGTCACAGAAACACTTTGGGGGCTTTCTTTCCTGCATAGGAGTTTCCAGCTTCTTCTCTTGCTCCTTTTGCCTCTGACTTCACCTCCACCTCATTGGTGTTTTGTTTGCTGCTTTCATAGGCCACTGTACATCTTCTATTTCCTCCTCTTTCCATAATTTCCTACCTCATAGTAGGCTACATTAATGACTTACATGACTCCATTGCTACTTGAACCTCAGAGTAACCTCTTTGATCAGCTTTGGATTGACTTTCCCTATTACACTGTCTAGGACACTGTTAAACTGGACTTTATTAAGCAGTGCTCTGATATTTGTGTGTTCTCTCTGATCATCGGTTAGCTCTTCTACACCTTTACACATGACTCTGATTGTGTATGATTCTTTATGGGTTAGAAAACTTCTATTAAGGGGTGGTAGAATGTCAAAATAGTCTCAGTCCTGGTCCAGTGTCTTATCCAATGGGCCATTCTGCCTCCAAAATGCTACTGTGTGTCATTATGAATATATTATCCCCATTTACCTCTAGGACTTTGAAAGAGAGAGAATTTGTTGTCTTAAATTTCCAAGTGTCTGCATAATCCCATTATTTTATCCCTTCCTTCTAGTCTGTTCTAGCATTTTCATCTGCCTCCATTTCTTTCCACAGACCCCAGATGTGCTACCCCAGATCTCATAGCCCTAGTTAAGTAAATGGTGCTCCTCAATGGTACATCCTATGGTAAAGCTTTCAATTGCAGGTTCTGGGCTGGAGCCTGTTAGATCCTTGAGAGGGAATACCTTGTAATAACGTGTCATGAATGTTTATGCAGCTATACCCATAATAACAGCCATTTTGCACCATCTCTTTCTGAGCAGAACTCCTTGTTTTCTATGGGGACTCTTCAATAAGAACTGATTACCTGATATCACACTATGCATATCTCTAAGGTAAGAATATTTGGGTTCAAAATTAGTTTTTTAGTGAAACTTTAGATCAACAACAGTGGGTTCAGCTCTTACCATACTAGTCTATTTTTCTGGGTTAACCTGTTTAAGGGGAAGAATATAGAGGATTGTTTTGTGTTATCCATCCAATTATCCTGGGTGGGATTTTTTTATCTGTGTCTACGTACTGAAGAGTTCTAAAACAAATTACTGTGTGATATTGTTTCAAACATGATTTTGTATCATTGAAGCAAAGCACACTGTAAATTGCAAAGTAAAGAATAAAACCATAATTACTGCTTTCATTTATTCATACCATATTAATGTAACATAATTATCCAGCAGGCAGACAGAATCTTATGAATATTCAACAAAAAGCTACAGACTGATTATTCTAATGAACACAAAAACTTACACTTTAAAGCAGCAAATCATTTTTCTTTGATTTTTAAAGTAATAAATGCTTTGAACTTTGAAATAATGTACATCGGCACCATAGACACTGGGTACATACAAGGATACTAGTGACTGAGAATATTTCGGAATAGACAGAAATGTCAAGTGGAGTGCCAGAGTGATCAGCATTTAAGTACAAAGATTGCACAATGTGCCAACGTTTCTCAGTGGTTTTTTGTCATGTGAATTCCTATCTATAAAGGACTCGGAAGGAATGGAGGCCCCAAATGAGGCCTTAGACTTGAATCATAATCCAAAAGAACAAAACAGAAAGGCAGGGGGAGGAGATTTCTCTAATCATCCCCTAGGTTATCGAGAACAGGCTATTGAAGTGCACAATGAAACCATCAGAACTGTGTGTCCAGTAAATAACTAAAAGAGATGGTCTCAAACTTTCTGCTCTACTATAAACATTTAAGTGGCACAATGCTAACGTTATATAGCTAATTGAAGAGAGTCACACAGTTGTTCTAGTTTGTGTTTTCAACCCCGTATTATCATGTTCAATTCAGATCAAATTATGTTTGTGTAAGGAAGGCTATAAACTCCTCAGATAAGGGAAACTGACCTAGCCTAACCATACATATGAGACTTATTCTCTTTCTGAAAATGAACAATTTAGCCTACCTCCACCACCCCGGAAAATAAAGTTATCTTATTTGTAGTCTTCCTGGGATAATCCAGAATCCTCATCTGAATTAATGTTTGTGCTTGTATTGTTGTTTAAAGGAATATTTTGCTATTTATTATCCTTTGCATGCCACCAAATAAGATATAATTTTTGCAGATGAAATTAGAGACAGTCCTTACCCCAAAAAGCTTTTGTCTTTAAAGAGCTGAAACAGAAGGGAGAAGAGATACAACAAGGAAAGTTAGTGTTTTAAATTAGTAACAGGTTATCTGAATGCCAGTCTCCCTAACACAGGCATAACTTCACCTCTTTCCCATAGCTCTTCTAGGTTTTTTTCTGTAGTTCTCATCACCACATTGTCTAACACCTGTAGATGTAGAAGAAAGTTCTAGGGTTTATAGATTTTGCAATGGAAGGGTGTCTGAAGGAGGAGATGGTGGAGTTTGTTAGATTAAGTGGCATCTATTGTTTCCCCCAAACCTGTACAAAGAATTTTTGCTTTATTGTGCAATGCAGCCAACAAATCACTTAGATGATCCTAGGGTTATGGAATGAAATATATACATGAGAACAAAATACCTGAGGTCCTGATCTTACAATGAGCTCCCCCCAAGGCAGGCTGCCATTCACTTAAGTGTGATTACATGCAGGTACAGGATCAAAGTCTAAACAATGTGGGGAGAAGACAAATGTATTAAAATATCATTTCTTTGATTTACCCTCAGCAAATATATTGTTTTTGTCTTACAGTAGAGGTGAAGAGACTTCTTTATGTCGGGACAACCATCAATCAGTAAAATATATTGAATTTTACCTATAATTTAATATGGAATTCATATTTGTTAGACATTCAGCAGCTTTACGGTGAAAGGATATAGTAGCAAAAATTAATCTTTAAACTGCATATTTATCATATATACATAGGAGGTGAAGCAATAAGATATCAGTCCCAGTATCTGAATAGAAATTACCATTATCTTCTGTAAAACCTACTGTTAGTGTAAACTAAAGGCATTTTCTGTTTGAGAGCTGCCATGCACAGAAAGGTCAGGAAGCTCATTTTCCTCTAGTCTCAGCCAATAAAAGTGATACAAGTGTGGCATACCTAAATAAACATCCACAATATTTTTTGCATAAATGTAAAGCGACACAAGAATTGAGATGCAATTATTTAGCATTTATGGTGGAAGGAGATGGTTTATTTAACATGTCAAGGACTTCATCCCCTGAGAAAGAGAGAGAGAGAGAAACCACTTGCTGAAATGACTAAACTTTTACAAAGTGTCTCCATGGCTGCTGTGTTAAACGGGTAATTCTTACAGCCATTGTGCGCAATTTATGCTGAATTTAAAGCCATTTCAGAGAGTGTCTTTTGGGAGTATTTAGGCCACAATTACAGCAAGTGAAGATTCAAAATTAGCAAAAAGCATTTAATTTAATAGTGGAATTAACTAGGCAGTACTGCAGGCATATACTGTAGGCATAGTGTACTAGGAATAAGATAACTGAACCTGAAAATCTATTTTTTCAAGGTTTGGGATATCACCCTTTATCAATAAAATATTAGTGACGGAGTAAGAAAAAGAGTAATGTCTCTTGTTGAATACTATTGGTCACCCATTCTCATTGCATGATTATGTCAAAAAGTTTGACATACTATAAAATCACAGACAACTTGTATAGTAATTGGTATCAAAATAGCAAAATCCTTTGAAAGCCATTTTAAGTTAATGGAAAAACTCCAACTGGCTTCAATAGGTTTCAGATCAGGACTTCAGTGAGGCAGGCTATTACGTGCCATCCTGCATAGGTCATATAGATGTTTGAGCTATTACCAGTAGTGCCAGCTGAAATGATTTTCATATCTATATTCTGAATCTGACTATTTTATCGTTAATCAGGATTCCCTGGAGTCCAGATTAGGAAGGAAATGGCAGAATCCCAAATCACATATTTAGTTCATGGGAGGGGAAGGAGGAGGGGAGGGGAAGAGGATATTGAGCAAAATGCTGACCTCTTAAAGAAATCTGTAACTGAGTTAGAGCATGGGACCTTGCATATCATTTAATATCTTTAAGCTATAAGCTTGAACCACTTTTTTTTAAACTCTGTGTTCTGTTAGAGTAATGAGTGTACAGATCCTTGCACCTATTTACAGGAGCTCTGTCTAGTATGTGTTGATACAAGACTATTCCCTCTGGTATCTCAATTCTGCTAGGGCTTGACCAACTCTCAATGCAGGGGAGAACTGCTGTGCAGCCACTTCCTCATCTGTCTGCAGCTGAACTCCACAGAGCTTCTGAACGATGAGCCCCCTGTCAGGGTGTCTGAATTTCTGCTCTTCTCCCTAACCCCAGAAAGGGAGAGATCAAAGATGTAGAACAGAGGGGGGTTGTGTAGGGCTTTGAAGGTGAGGGTAAAATGGTGTGAGTGAGGAGAGCTATATGTTGTGGGCTTCACCATTAGGTGATGAATTGAGACTGACCACAGACCTCCGAAGAAACCAATAAGCAATGGCAAAAACCTGAAACTGGAGCCAGATCAAGTTATGTGAAGCTGTGCTTAGTAGCCCTGGTCCATGAAATAAGGCAGTATCCACTGATCCCAGTGGTAACTGTGGTTGATTGGTTGGTTTTTTTTGTTTGTTTGTTTGTTTTTGTTTAAATCAAAGGGAGGAAAAAATCTGAATAACAACCACAAAGTAATTTGTCCATAACTAGTGTCTCTCAGCCAATAACTCTGCTCTTACAGGCTATTCTTGCTGTCATAATTAGAGTTGACTGGATGGTGATAGTTCCATTCTGAGGCAACTTTTAAGGCTTCAGCATTTGTTTCTGTTCCACATTGAAAGTGTGTTGTTGGTTTTTTTTCTTCAATTTTTTTTCAAAATGGAATTGTTAAAATGTCCATTTTCAGATCAAAAACCAGAGGTTTGTAAAGTGACTAAAGAACCCTGGCACAAAAAAGTACTACCCAAGAAAAATGTATGATGTGTCTCTGTACAACTTCTTGGCTTCAACAAAACAGCATATTTTAACATAATTTAATGTAGTGAAGTGAATTTAATGAAACATTTAATAAAAATGTTCTCACTAGCTCCAGTCACAATAGTTCCTCGTACAGAGACTTGCCCGACCTCTGAGGTAGCTCTTCTACTTAGAACCTATATATAATATTACTTCTGTTGGATGTAGCCTGGATGTTCTAAAGAAGTCGATGCTAATTCAAATTTTGTCTGTCCTCTTGAAGATCAGATTAACCTTTCTTGGTGATGCAAATGCTATAGCAGCAACCACAGCCACGTTCACTTTGTTTGAAATCTAGCACATTTTCCCATTTGCATTTGATTTTGCTCTCTTAGTCTTAGTATCTCTTTTATGAAATTTCCCGAAAGGCAGCTCTCTGAACTATTTCAGAGTGAATTGTCTTTGGCTCAAAATCACCTTAGATCTTTATCATTTCGTCCTTCTGTCCATGACTCTCAAGGGTAGACCTTCTCTGGTCTATTGACAGCTACTTTGAGTTAACTGGCAAACACATTTGTAGGGGTCACTGTAGATTTTCTCTGCATGCTTAATCCACATTAGAACAGGTATGTCTACACGTTTTTTGAGTTGTGATTCCCAGCTTGAAGGGCCAGATTTCTGCTAGCTCTCATTTTGGCTGCTGTGGGATCCCCAGTCTCTTTGTTATTGGGGCAGGAATAATGAAGTGGTGGTATCCTGGCTATGTGAATCAGGAACAGTAGAACTGTACTTGGCATTTCATGAAGGAGGGACTCAACCTCAACTAAGTAGCACTCACTAGGCAAGGGACATGGGTCCCAAAGCCCAGTGAACTGAGAGAGGTTGGGGACGGGTACGTGTACCTGGTAGTGTGGGCCCCTTTTGAGGGCCCCAAACACCATTTTGACCCCTCCTCTCTCCACTTCATAATAACAGAGTTAGAGGGGTGGTATTTGTCCAAGGTCACTGGGTGGGGGCTCAAGCTGGTTTTGCATCGTGTTGAGGAAACAGAACTCTTAGATACTGAACCCGTCCTTGTTGCTGCCAATCCTGATGGGTGGAAGAGTTACACTTGTATGAGGAATAGCTGCAGAATTTGTGTCTTTTGATCTGGAGCAGGTGATGGAGGATGCCTCCAAATGATCAGGTATATCCTTTTTTGGTTGGTTCCGCCTACCCCCTCCAGTCCTTAGCTCATTGCATGAAACATGAAAAGTGCCTTATTACTTTGTTACTGATTTCAATGGAAGTAAAACCAGATCTAAATATTAGCTGGGTTACAGTGTGTATGTGTAAAGAATATGCTGTATGTGGCTTTTCTAATGAAGTATACATACATAACATGAAGGGGAAAGGAGTCCAGGAGAGCTGGCTGTATTTTAAAGAATCCTTTTTGAGGTTGCAGGAACAAACCATCCCGACGTGTAGAAAGAATAGTAAATATGGCAGGTGACCAGCTTGGCTTAACAGTGAAATCCTTGCTGATCTTAAATGCAAAAAAGAAGCTTACAAGAAGTGGAAGATTGGACAAATGACCAGGGAGGAATATAAAAATATTGCTCAGGTATTCAGGAGTGACATCAGGAAGGCCAAACCACACTTGAAGTTGCAGCTAGCAAGGGATGTTAAGTGTAACAAGAAGAGTTTCTTCAGGTATGTTAGCAACAAGAAGAAAGTAAAGGAAAGTGTGGGCCCCTTATTGAATAGGGGAGGCAATCTAGTGGCAGAGAAGGTGGAAAAAGCTAATGTACTCAATGCTTTTTTCCACGAACAAGGTCAGCTCCCAGACTACTGCACTGGGCAGCACAGCATGGGGAGGAGGTGAGCCCTCTCCAGCCCTCTGTGGAGAAAGAAGTGGTTCAGGACTATTTAGAAAAGCTGGATGAGCTGGATGGATTTAGAAAAGCTGGATGAGTGTATGGGGCCGGATGTGCTGCATCCAAGGCTGCTAAAGGAGTTGGCGGATATGATTGCAGAGCCATTGGCCAATATCTTTGAAAACTCATGGCGATTGGGGGAGGTATCGGATGACTGGAAAAAGGCTAATGTAGTGCCCATCTTTAAAAAAGGGAAGGAGGAGGATCCAGGGAACTACAGGCCAGTCAGCTTCACCTCAGTCCCTGGAAAAATCGTGGAGCAGGTCCTCAAGGAATCAATTTTGAAGCACTTAGAGGAGAGGAAAGTGATCAGGAACAGTCAGCATGGATTCACCAAGGGCAAATCATGCCTGACTAACCTAGTAGCCTTCTACGACGAGATAACTGGCTCTGTGGATGAGGGGAAAGAAGTGGATGTAGTATTCCTTGACTTTAGCAAAGGTTTTGATACGGTCTCCCACAGTATTCCTGCCAGCAAGTTAAAGAAGTATGGGCTGGATGAATGAATCATAAGGTGGATAGAAAGCTGGCTGGATCGTCGGGCTCAACGGGTAGGCTCCATGTCTAGTTGGCAGACGGTATCAAGCGGAGTGCCCACGGGTTGGTTCTGGAACCGGTTTTGTTCAGTATTTTTATCAATGATCTGAAGGATGGTGCAGCCTGCACCCTCAGCAAGTTTGCAGATGACACTAAACTGAGAGGAGTGGTAGATACGCTGGAGGGTAGGGATAGGATACAGAGGGACCTAAACAAATTAGAGGATTGGGCTAAAATAAATTTGATGCAGTTCAACAAGGACAAGTGCAGAGTCCTGCACCTAGGACGGAAAAATCCCATGCACTGTTAGAGACTAGGGACTGAATGGCTGGACAGCAGTTGTACAGAAAAGGACCTAGGGGTTACAGTGGACAAGAAGCTGGACATGAGTCAACAGTGAGCCCTCATTGCCAAGAAGGTTAACAGCATTTTAGGCTGTATAAGTAGGGGCATTGCCAGCAGATCGAGGGACGTGATCCTTCCCCTCTATTCAACATTGGTGAAGCCTCATCTAGAGTACTGTGTCCAGTTTTGGGGGCCCACACTACAAGAAAATGTGGAAAAACTGGAAAGAGTCCAGAGGAGGACAACGAAAATGATTAGGGGGCTGGAGCACATGATTTGTGAGGAGAGGCTGAGGGAACTGGGATTGTTTAGTCTACAGAAGAGAAGACTGAGCAGGGATTTGAAAGCTGCTTTCAGTTACCTGAAAGGGGGTTCCAAAGAGGATGGATCTAGACTGTGCTCAGTGGTAGCAGATGACAGAACAAGGAGTAATGGTCTCAAGTTGCAGAGGGGGAGGTTTAGGTTGGATATTAGGAAAAACTTTCACTAGGAGGGTGGTGAAGTACTGGAATGGGTTACCTAGGGAGGTGGTGGAATCTCTTTCCTTAGAGGTTTTTAAGGTTAGGCTTGACAAAGCCCTGGTCAGGATGATTTAGTCGGGGTTGGTCCTGCTTTGAGCAGGGGGTTTGCCTAGATGACCTCCTGAGGTCCCTTCCAACCCTGATATTCTATGATACTACATTCCTAGCAAAAGCCAACTGGGTGTGACATTATTATACCACAATTAAAACTTGAAAATGATCCCATTTAATTTTTCTCTGTCGTAAATACATTATTAATCTTACTTGTGCCTCCCATGTTTGCCTGTGTACTTAGAGGTAATCTTGCTATGGGATTAGGTCTGTTCTTACTTTTCTCGTATTCTGCTGGAAAAATTGGGCACTGTCTGAGGATAACTTCTTAAAAATATGACCATTACATTAAAGAAGGCTTCAGTTTCACACATTAATATTCCATTTACCAGACTGTTTTCAGAGTCTGTGATCTGCCAGAAACCCCGTCATTTTTGCGTTGGCTAGCTGTTTTGCCTTAACCATAGATACAGTTGACACAAGGTCTGACTGGTTTAAGCAGATGGACGTTGCTAGTCAGTTAAGCCCAGCAAGAGTCCAACAATCAGCTGTTATCAAAAGTATAGTCAATAGATCTTCATGCTAAGAAAAAAGGTGTGACCTGTGTGAAGTATTTGATACTTTCACATTCTGCATTTTCATCGTGGTTGCTTTACATGATGAACAAATCATTTGTGGAACATGTTGTAACTTTAATGACAATCAAGATTTAAATGTTTATCTGTAGAAGGATTACATGGGGGCATGCAAAGTTTGATCACTAGATGAACAGAATGGATTGATCCATGAAAAATAAAGAACTTTCTTCCCAAGAAGCAAGTGACAGACCCACTGAGAATACCAGATCCAAGCCCCTGACTATTACACACACCATTAGCCACAGATTAATGGTTAATGTAGCCCTACCTCTAGCTTTTGTGCTAAGGCCCAATTTTGCAATGTGTTCCAGTCAGGCAGCCCCTTATTCCTGGGTGGCTAGTTGCAGAATTGGAGTGTAAGCCTGTAGTAAGAAATGGTGGTCCATGTTCTTTTGCACATAAAATAAAACCAAGCTCCTCTAAAATTAAACCCCGCAAAATAAAAAATGGAACTAACAAATTTTGTCCCAGCCATTGCACTGACCACTCCACCTCTGTGATGTATCCTGTTGTTTGAGCCTTCATCTGTTGTCTCTCAATTTGTGCCCTGATGAGTTTACAGTCTTTTCCTATATATTTGGAAAGTGCCTAATACATTTTTGGGACTTAAAAAATGTTCAGGGCATCCACATAAGAGGATGGACATGCTTTTTTTATTAGTGTCTATAATGTTAAAGAAATAACTTTATTTTTTAATAATTATATTATGAATATTTTGGCTGAATAGAATTACAATTTTGCAAGCTTTATGAATATGTCTCACAGTTGTCAAAAAACCTTTCCCTGCCCTCCTCTGCCCCCTAGAATCACTCACATTTATGGCTAGTGATGGGAGATTTGATGGGGAGGGCTGTGAATTATTAGAGAAAATTCTTTCCCAAGGGTGTGGCTGGTGGGTCTTGCCCACATGCTCAGGATCTGATAACTTAATTTGGGCTTGGGAAGGAATTTCCCTCCCAGGTCACATAGGCAGAGACCCTATAAGTTTTTCATCTTTTTCTGTGGCATAGGTCACTTGCAGATTTAAACTAGTGTAAATGTTGGATTCTATGTAACTCAAAGTCTTTAAATCATGATTTGAGGACTTCAGTAACTCAGGGGTCTATTACAGGAGTGGATGGATGTGGTTCTGTGGCCTGCAATGTGCAGGTCAGACCAGATGATCTTGATGGTCCATTGTGAGCTTAAAGTCTATGAGAATAAGTAAAATTCAGGTGTGCAAGTTGGCAGGGGAAGGAATATGTAAGATGGCGATGGGAGGGCGGGACAATGCAGAGATATGCACTCCTTTTCATGTGAGCTATTGTATTATATTATTTATCTATCCTCATCCCTTCTCGTCATTGCCTTTCCTCCCAGCATAAATATGCCATTGTCATAAGAAAATATTATCTTGGCTTGTCATTAGCCAGGAGGTGAATAAATCTGGGTTCTGGTAGGCCAAATGAGGGGCTGATTCTAAAGTTTGTGTGCAATTTTAATACAAAATGAACACTACATGGCTTGTCCCATGAATTATGGAAACCATATTTATTTTTCTAGAATGTTGAATAAATCAGTTGAAATATACTGGGTGTGCCAGTCTAGGGAGAAAATGTGTCCGCCGTATATGGATATATTAGGAAATGAGTGCATATATTGAAACAAGGCATCTCTTAACTTACATCTCTTAATCTAAGCCTCATTACTCTTCCTGTTTTTTTCCCTTGTTCTACATATGTTTATAATTTCCCTTTGTTTGGAGAATTCTATTTGTTAGAGTTTCTTCTCCTTTTAGTGTGTCATCCCACATTAGTAAATGATAGAGAGTGGGAACTTGTTCTATATTCTAGGCTTTAGTGGCAAAACACATCCAAACACCAGATATGGCAACAACATAATAAGAAAACTGGTCAGAGGCAGTTCTCATACACAATTTCCACAAATACCAGCTATTCATGTACTCTGACATTTTTCTGAAGTTGTCATTTTCCAAGCTTCAGTGCATAAGTCTCTTACATTGACAAACATAGATCCCCAGACTCCCATATGCAAATCACTTTTGGTACAAGCCACGATCAACACGCTCCCTCCCATAGAATGGGTTTGGAAGATGAACTTTAAGTAGTCAGTGCATGGCCAAAGCACACTGCTTAGACTACACAATAGGAAAAATCTATAGGATGCACAGGTACAAAATACAGTCCTCCAATTTTTTTTCAGAATTTACTTTATCTTTGATTAAGCAAGCTTTCATGGTCACTAGATGGCAGTGTATCCTCCAAGATACAAAAAAGCATCACAGTATGCATTCTAAATTGAGAATTAATGTTGTTTCAATCAGTTCAGTCAGTATTAAATCAGTTATTGTTGATGAAAGAAAAAAAATTATCAGTGTTTTAGTTTTCTTTTGACGTGCCAGTTCTGAGAGTTTGGAAGAGTTCATTTTTCCTCACTAGAATATTAAGCTTTAAGTTATTAGTTGATTACTATATTTGATTGGTGTCTTTAAGGATAAATATTCCAGCTAATTCTGGCATACTTACTGACCCACATGCAATTAACAATATCTAGAATTAGTGAACAGTATATTACATGTATGCATTGTTCTACCAAAATCTTTCTCCCTTCTTGTAATACATTCCTCAAAGAAAAAATAATTACCATATTGCCCAATATTTTTACACTTTTCAAGGGTTTTTTTCTTTGAATAGTCATAGAATATGAGGGATTTTTACGTTTTAATGGTAGTATTTTCATTTGTATTCCTGAGCTTTGTACTTGCCTTCAGATTGTACTACCAATATTACTTGCATATTTAATAACAATAATCTGAAAATTTAAAAATTTTCCATTTTTGTCTCTCTGCAGAATCAATATTATACTTCTTACACCCAGTTTCTTATAATACACCTGTGCAATTATTTCAAATTATGACTGGAAACACCATTAAAAATGGAATTTTCAGTGTATGACTTTCATTTTAATGATACACTTGATATTCCCCCCCCCGCACTATAAAAATATAATTAGAAATTTAAGTCAAACAATTTGCAGTGTATATTTATTATATTTAGCAAAACATAGATTGCATATTTTTCTTCAAAGGGCATAAATATCAATTTTAGGAATTTAGCAAACAAATCCAGTATATGTTGCATTATTTAACCATGCACTGCATGCTGGGTTTTCTTAACAGCATGTCAATATTGCATCAATATCATCATTAGAAATTTAGCAGTCAAATAGATTTGCAGTGTATGCTTATCATGATTAGCAAAGCATGCACTGCATATTTTCCTTAACAGCATGCCAATATCAGCAATCAAATGGATCTGTAGCTGGTGCATATGTTAAACGTAACACAGAACCCAGAAGGACCATCTTTAGCATAAGTTTATATTTGCTCATAATCACAAGAGCTATCTTGATACCATCTTTTACAGGAAAACCTTTAAAATACTGTTTCTGTAAACACAGTATGATATAAACCTTTTCCATAAACTCTAGTTATAGTGCATTAGGATTCATGAAGGTATCATAAAACAGTTTGTGAAACACTTATATTATACTGCCTTTAACTTCACAGCAAAAAAGCTTTGATTTTGGGGGTAATCTTAGTACTGTGTATACATATGCAATTATTTATTACTAGTCCCTCTTTTTGCTTTAAATTGTATAAAAGGTTTTTAAATGCTGTCTTTGTTTATCTTATAAAGTTGTGGTTGTCTACTATTTTTTAAAATGAGATACAGTAAAAGAATGGCATCTTGGTAAAATGTATTTAACTATTTCATTAGTGTATAAAAAGTATAACTATAATAACATTCTAACTCAAAGAAAATGTGAATAGCAGTAGATTCTAATTTGGTGCCATATGCTAGAGAATTAATGGCCACACCACTATCACTGTAAACTAGAAAGCACTTAAAGATTCTTCCAAATTACAGGTACAGATTTTTTTATTTTGATATTGGTCTAATGTGGAGATTCCTGGTTATAAAAAATATGTATAGAAGTGAATATTTTTTTTTCTTTCTGAGTTCATGTAGTTTCTGAAAATGTTTGAAACAAATCAAACCAATTGTGTGCAGACAGCACAATACAATATTAGTTTCCAAAAGTATAATGTTGGAAAAAGAGGAAGATGTAAATTGCTTCTGTGGCTTCTGTAAATAACAGTTTTATTGCACAGCAAAATTTTGGCCTTGAATCTTCCTTACCTGTGAAACACCCACCTATTTTTCAGATTTGCTTTAAACACAATAATGTAATAAGAAATAGCAGAATCCTACTTCAGAGAACTATTTGGGTAGTAAAAATATAGCCTCTTGATGTTCTTAACCAATTATCAGTCGTCTTTCGTGTGACTTGTGGGGTAATGGCTCCAACAAAGCTGATAGCACCAGTTTGGACATCGTAGAATAAAGATTCACTTCTCACAGAAATGATTACTGTAGTCTCTCCTGCGTGCACGAGGTCTGTGCATCGGTCATTTCTCTGACATTTTGCAATAGGTGAGGGCAAGGACATAGCATAGACTTTCTAAGGTTGATAGTTCAACCTTGCCTAACATTTCACCTTGGCTACTATTGTTTTTAATAGCTCCATTTCCACACTGGATCAACTATTTTTATGGGTGTGGAAGCATGATTTTTTTTTTTTTTTTATCTTTCCATTGGGTTGAGAATAATCAGGTCATCTACAGAAAGCAGCATGGACCCTGACATTCCCCATTTAAAACCAATGATCTACCCAAACTCATCGGCCTTGTGTGTGTTTTTGGAATTTAGTATTTCTTGAATTTTTTTCTAAACCAATTGATTATTATAGTTTTTGTGTTGATCTATTGTTTGCTGCATTTAACAAGTTAATCTGCTGTAGTCATGGTAATTGTACATTCTATACCTGCACCAGAGGCATCAATGCCCTGTGGGAGGCAGTCACGTGACTGCTACACAGAGATTTTTGATGTCATCAATTGTGTCCTCTGTGCCTATATCGAATGTAGAGGTCATGAACTTTAGGCTCAGTAATAGCAGAAAACAGTGCTGGCTGAAGAAAAAAGCCTTCTATAGGCTAGCATGGAGAGTACAGAGCTCTAACAGAAAATGCTGACAACTAAGCTTTCCAAACTGTCAGGTACTTATGCTCAGCTGATGCAATAATAATTTACACAGAACAATAAGCTGTATTGCTGAATATAATATTCTTTTTTCTAATGACTCATTATCCTAGGATGATGAGGAGATGAGTAGAATATAAGTGTATTAAAAACATAATTGCTTTTCTATTCAAACAAAAGCATGCAGTGTATACATGGTGACAAATGCCTAATGAATAGTAGTAGGTTTTTTGTTCAGTTTCACTTTATGGCAGTGCTTGCCATAACTGCATATTTAAAACCTTAATTGCTTTTCATTCTAACAGTTACCTGATAGTTCCTTTTGGTTGGAGACTTCAATTTACAGTACAGGAGAAGCTGCCTTTTCTTTTTAAATGCTGATCGATAACATTTCAGATCTGATTATTTTTTTCTAATTCATGTCTAAAAATTTTCAATTTGGTGCAAACAATGGGAAAGATCTAGATACTTTATAATACACAAATATATTTGTGTAAGATGGTAACACATGTATGTGTAGTGCACTCCATCAAACAAAACTGGAAAATTTTACCATCAGAATATACTAGGAATATAGTTTTTTGTATGCATATATGTATTATCAGTATATGTCTGTTTCTTGGATATAGACTGTCTCACTGTTGGCTTTTTAATTTTTTTTTTAATGTTGGTTTTTCATGGTGAACTATATTTCTCCAGAGCTGATATAACCCTTTGTGAATGTCACCATGACTTTAAAATACAGCTCAAGTCAGGTCTTAAACAAAATCACAATAAATACAGCAAAACCTTGGGAAAGGTTTTTCTTAAACAGCACTGTCCCTCTTAAATACACGGCAATCCGTAAACTCCTCAGAATTCCCAGGTTTTCAGTCCCGAAACACAAGGTGCATTCTGAAGCTTTGAAAGCTATTTTTTTTCCCTCTCGCTTAGAAAATAGCAAATCCTTTCTAGTGTAGACAAGACCTGAATCAATTTCAGCCAAACTGATATGAGGCACCTTTGAACCAAAATGAAGAGAGTCTCTGCAGACAGGTTGCACTAATTTCATTAAGCAAGTCTGGTTTGATAACATTGATATAATTTGCTGGTGTAGAAAATGGCTTCAGTTACACGAAAGCAACTTTGCATTACTCTGGCAATGTTAAAGGAACCATAAAGTGGGTATATGTTACGTTTGCACACCCACCTTAAGGTTGTTTTATACTGCCAGAGTGGTTTAAAAGAAACTTCAGGTAGCAGAGAGTCTGATCCAATGTTGTAGGAAGAGCATAAATCTCTGTGTGTAGCTCATTAAGGGAGAAAACATTTTTCAGACACATAACATTTATTTCTCAATATATAGGGCCACATTTCTTTGATCTGCTGAATTTTATTCTATAGAGTAATGCAGTTTTAAAACCAAGAGAAACTAAATAAAACAACACAGCTATCAGTGCTCATGTTGGAAACCTCAGTTATCTCAGTGTTTCTAACACATCAGTTGTATCTACCAAATACTATAGATGGCTTATCTATTATTTTTAAAGGGGTTATTAAAATGGATTTAGCCAAATCTGGGATTCTTAATTTGTTTTTAGTTGAACCACAAATCACCAATAATCTCACACTTTTTGGTGGACACCTGCATGAATGTGGCATATATCCCAGGACCAAGACCTTCAGTTTTCACTTGCCTACTAATGGTAAACATCAAACATTTTCTACCCCGAACTTTAATTCCCATCAATACACCATAGGCTACAGAGAGATTTTCCCCATCTTAAGTGATTTTTTTGGCTCCTTGCCCCCAAATTATTTCAGCTTCCATTTTCTGTCGTCTGCTGTATTTTGTTTTTCTTTCTAGAGGATGAAACTCTTCTCATAAGTTTTACTTTGGGGCTGCCAGATCTGTTTCTGTCTGAGATCACTGGCTGTGGAGAAGCCATAGAATAACACTTTTTTAAAAAAAATGTTTTAAAATATTAAGCAGTAACCAAAACCCACTCCAAAATACTTTAATAGAAAATAATTATAAAAAGTCAATTCTATGAAACTCACCCCTGTAAATGTCTAAATTCATATATATTTTATTTAAGGAACATTGTTCATTGTGAAGGAAGCAGGAGAAAACAATGGGATGGGGATGAGACAAACAGCCAAATAACTCAATGCTATCCCTACCTTGTATTCTCCCCATCCCCTGACATTTCCCCCGCCCCCACCACCAATGATTTCTGTTCTCAGATCATTTGTTGCACATGCAGAGGAGGAATGGGATGTAAATAGATATCATCAGATGACCTGACAGAGGAGAATAGGTCACGATTAGGTAGTGATGTGCTCTTATTTTAATGCATAGTTGTGTTTGTAACCTTTGTTTTCATGACTCGTTGTACATCTGGAGAAGATTCTATTCCTTTTCCACTTCAATTTATTCTGTGTGATTTTTGTTCTGCTCTACCTCCAACTTTTCACTTTTAAAAAACTTTTCTTGCTATAAGCCAGTCTGTGGGAGGAGTGGAATTTATCTTGTTCAACAAGTCATTGGGAGAGTGTTTATGATGACCCCTTTCATTTAAAATGTCAAATTTCCCATTTAGCTGGCTGTGGGATTGGCAGGATCTGGGCTGATTTTCTATTTGTAACCAGTTCTAATGGTAGGGTGGTTTTTTGGAGTTTGTTTGTTTTTTAAAAAATTTCACTTCACCACTCAAGATATGTCTGCACTGGGATGGGGAGGGGTAAAAATGCATTCTTAACACAAGCTAGATGCTAGATGCTTATGTTAAAGCCTATATGAGTACCTATCAAGTACCTATCAAGCTGCAAGTAAAAAAGCTCACTTGCTCTGTCTCCACTGCTATTCTTTAACTTACCTGATAATGCAGAAATATCCTAAATTTTAATTCCACTAAAGTGATACTACATCTGAACATGTATTGTATATGGTTTTCTGGTTTTCAGGGTGTAGTGGTGTCACACTCCGCAGTGGGGAAAGAGAGTAAACATGATTGTATGTTTTTGATGAAAGTTGGATTTTCTGCATGCTCAGAAGTGTTCTACTTCACCAGTGTAACTAAACCTAGGGATTGTGCTTTCATCAAGTAAATTGCTAAACATAGTTTAGATTCTGGAAACTGTGCCCTCTGAAAACATTGTCAGTATAGCTTCAAGGCAGAAATGTATGGTATAGTTGGACCAATACCTATTATCATGGATATGTATTTGTAAACTATAGACTTGTCTTCATCTGTCATTTCATTCTGTTGTTCCCATTTCTCTTCTCACTCCAGCCCCCGGTCCCAGACATAAAGCTCCCACAATTGTGTGTTGCTGGTGGAATCATTTGAGGCACCTAGCTGGGTCAGAGGTATAGATCAGGTTTCAAGTGCTGCTACTCTAGTGATCTCTAGTGTGGACACACTTCAGTGCCATTTTATGTTCTTGGGCTAGAAGTCTCCTACCACTACATATCTGAAGGCTTTGTATCCTGAACCACAGTCATGTGTGACATCCAATACCAATAATTTCTGGAGTCCTTGCACAGTTTTATTTAAACAAAGTTCCTACTGAAATCAAGCACATTTTGTTTGTGTAAGGTCTTCAGAATTTTCCCTAAGGTGAAGTAAAGTGCAATTGTCTATGTTCCAGGGAGTAATGACTTCATATACCAGATTTCTGGAGAAGGAACCAGGGCATATTTTAGTGAAATAACACTTCTTTCCACATTGATGTAGGCGTATATTTACAGGGTAATCTCTGTATGTTCTGCGTGTAAACCCATAAATGAAGTATGACTTTGCGGAAATGCATGGTGCTCATTCAATGTAAAAATTGTACAAAGTTCACTGCCACTGTTACTGACATAGCTATAGTGGCCTGGAAAGTACACTGTTAATAAATTAATTGCTGAGACAGAGTCTGTAACACCTCAATAATTTATTTTGGCATATGCTATAGCAGACTTTGTGTGGCCATCTTATGCAATCATTGTAGCTTTTGTATGTATTTGTGGTGTGGCTTATCTATGTTCCATAAGCATGTTTCAAATAATCTCTGATGCCATTAAGGCCTGTAACTCTTTCTGTAGAGTAGCAACGTATTAGTAGATGAACTCACTTTCTGTGCACGTTTGCAAACTGTTTGTACTAGCACATTTATTTCAGACCTTCCAAGCTGAACCTGTGGTAACATAAATACTCAAGGAGAGAAAGAGAGGGTTGAGGAGGCATAAAATGTATGCCTTCAGTACTCAGAAACCATGTTAGCAGAAAGCAAGTTTTGCTATCTGGGAGGTCATTCTCATGAATATAGTTTTCAAACATATAAAACTAATGTATTCAAAACATTAAGGGCTTATTAGTTCAAAGAAGAAATGCAGAATGACATAAAAATGGAAAAGCTAGTCATTCATGTCCCTAAATATGTTGTCATTAGGAAAGAGTACAGTACACTTAGGATTTCCTGGAATAGAATCTTAACCCAGAAACATAAATTGTACTCCAGTTGCAATAGAATATATCACCTGAGTCTGTGCTATTTGACTCCCAAAGTAATTCACATCACAAGAAAGTTTGTAACTTTTGGTTTACTGCCATATATTCCCCACCCCCAAGTCCCCAAATATTGTCTAGTTAGACTTGGCAGAATTAGATTTTTATTTTTATCGCTTTGGGCAATACTTACATTTTATTTGTAAGCATTTTTTTTTAATTTCACAGTTACAAGAAACTCTTGAGGGGGAGAGTGTCAAACAATTATTTAATGGCATCACATTGAGATTCAAATAAAACTTTATAACCATTATAACAAAATGTATTAATCAAAATATACAAAGAAAATATCTTTTAATTTAAACTTCAATTTCTCAAGCACCATTTTTCTTTCTTGGCCTATCTATAAATTTTGGTTACTATTGATAGAATTATCTATTGTGTGTATATGATGGAATTGACATTTATCCATAAAAATTAATCCTTCTAAACTCTCATCTCTATTATGATATTGGATATATGCACTGATATAGTAGATAATAAACTACAGAATGAATCATGAGTTGTGTATGATTCTTCCTTAGTTGAATGGCTTCCATGAGACTTTAAGAATGGATAAACTGTCAGGAAAAATAGGGATATTATCTACCCCTTTCCCTGTAACTCCCATGCCACCAAACAGCCCTTAAAATTTATGTTCATCCCTCAAAATTATTTTGAACCCAAACTTTCTTACTGTTTTAGAATTTTTCAAATAACCATTTCCTCCACTACTGCCTTGCCATTTCCACCCTCTGACAAACAGAGGTTAGAGACATCATTCCTTATCCATCCTGGCTAATAGCCATTAATGGACTCAACCTCCATGAATTTATCTAGTTCTCTTTTAAACCCTGTTCAAGTCTTAGCCTTCACAACCTCCTCAGGCAAGGAGTTCCATAGGTTGACTGTACGTTGTGTGAAGAAGAACTTCCTTTTATTTGTTTTAAACCTGCTATCCATTAATTTAATTTGGTGCCCCCTAGTTCTTATGTTATGGGAACAAGTAAATAACATTTCCTTATTCACTTTCTCCACACCACTCATGATTTTATATACTGTATCATAGCCTCCTTTAGTCTCCTCTTTTCCAAGCTGACAAGTCCTAGCCTCTTTAATCTCTCCTCATATGGGACCCATTATATCCAGGTGGATAGCAGAGGATATTTGGGAAGCCAACTATTTGGCCCCATGAAGATGGATTGGGATAGTTTATGTTCACAGCATCTTTCTGCTTGCACTGTTGTTCAAGCAAATGAAGGCAGGTGAAAAGAACACAATTTTCCATATGGTGGACTCTAGTCTACTATATAAAATTTGTCCAGAAAACATTGTACAATGGAAAGCAAGTGTCTTTCTCTAGGGCTGTTTCATTACAAATAGACTATTTTACTGTACTGCATATTGTCTTGGTGTTTGTAAATATATGGCAGAGCCCTATTTGGAATTACCTGAAAACAGAAGTGCAGTCATTTTGCAGGCAGACATAGTGGAGACATTCAGAAGTTTCATATTGCAGTTATATAATATAGTTCAACCAGCAATTAGCTGACTTATGGTTTATTGCAGTGTGGAACATTGTATTTGGACGCTAGTGTCTTACCCCTGCAGACCTGGATTCAAATTCTACACTAAGTCACAGCAGAAAATGTTGTATTCCATTAGTATATATTGCAGCACATCAAACTCTCACTAAAGAAGTTCTTGAAATCTCTGACCGGGCTTGTCTGTCTTTTTGTAATGATCTAGCATATTTTAAAGTACATATGAAATTTTAAGTGAGGAAGTACTTTTTGCTATTATAGTCTATTTTTCCTTAGTACTTTTGCTATTATAGT